>CAUYON010078265.1:0-21540 GCA_963573935.1 Arctocebus calabarensis | reverse complement strand
GAGCTGGAGGTTGCTGTGAGCAGTGTGACGCCATGGCACTCTACCCAGGGCGGTAAAGTGAGACTCTGTCTCTACAAAAAAAAAAAAAACCAACTGCCTGAGTTCAAAATAGAGGTTGTAGGATTTAAGTTAAAAGAAAAAGACTTGGAGGATCTTATCAATCCTTCTTTGCTAAATTGGTGCAAATAAGGCTGTCAAGTTTAGTGTCTAAATAAGGAATGTGATAGTCTACCACTTTCTCCTTCAGTTGTTTGCTCTGGGTCTAATTTTTAAATGGACATGGGCAAATTGCTCACTTATCCAGAGGGAACTGAAAAATCAAAATCGTCTTTTGAGGAACAGTCTGATAAGATCTATGAATGTGACCCCATCTCTAAAAAATAGCTGGGTGTTGTGGCTGATGGCTGTAATCCCAGCTACTTGGGAGGCAAAAGGATTGCTTGAGCCCAAGAGTTTGCGGTTGCTGCCCCGGCCACATACACAGGCTGGGGGTTTGAACAATGACAGCTAAACAATGGCAACTGCAACAAAAAAATTAGACAGGCGTTGTAGTGGGCACCTGTAGTCCTAGCTACTTGGGAAGCTGAGGCAAAAGAATCACTTAAGCCAAAGAGTGTGAGGTTGCTGTGAGCTGTGAAGCCATAACACTCTCCTGAGGGCAGCATAGTGAAACTCTGTCTCAAAAAAAAAACACATTTGGGATAGCCACAGCAATCTTTAACATCACAGTACTATGAGAAAAAGGAGGGGACTTATCCTTTTTCATCGTCCGGGAAGGCACAAATAACCAATGAACTGAAAGTTATAAGAAGTTAGATTTTTGTCAACAAGAAAAAATTTTCAAACATTTAGGAGAAAAAAAGTGCAAAGGGGCTCGGCGCCTGTGACTCAACCGGCTAAGGCGCCAGCCACGTACACACCTGAGCTGACGTGTTTGAATCCAGCCCGGCCCGCCAAACAACGATGGCTGCAACCAAAAAATTGGCCCGGTGTTGTGGCGGGCGCCTGTAGTCCCAGCTACTTGGGAGGCGGAGGCAAGAGACTCACTTGAGCCCAGGAATTGGAGGTTGCTGTAAGCTGTGATGCCACAGCACTCTATCCAGGGTGACAGCTTGGGACTCTGTCTCAAAAAAAAGAAAAAAAAAAAGTGCATAGGGAAAAATGTAGTGCTAAAGCAGAAGCTGTAATTGATTTGTCTAGAATGATGTCAACGAGAAATCATGTCATCAGGGATTAGACTAGACCTCTAAGACCTTTCCAACTGTAAGATTTTATTAATTTATACACTAGCTACTCACAGTATCTTATAATCCAGCGGTTCTCAACCTGTGGGTCATGACCCCTTTGGGGGTATAACAACCCATTCACAGGGGTTACTTATAGACCATCCTGCATATCAGATATTTACCTTACGAGTCATAACTGTAGGAAAATTACAGGTACGAAAATAATATTATGGTTGGGGGTCACCACAACATGAGGAACTCTATTAAAGGGTTGTGGCATTAGGAAGGTTAAGAACCAGTTATAATGTCTCTCTCTTTTTTTTTTTTTTGTAGAGACAGAGTCTCACTTTATCACCCTGGTAGAGTGCTGTGGCATCACACAGCCCACAGCAACCTCCCACTCCTGGGCTTAGGCAATTCTCTTGCTTCAGCCTCCTGAGTAGTAGCTGGGACTACAGGCGTCTGCCACAACGCCCGGCCATTTTTCTGTTTTGCACTTCGGCTAATGTCTCATTTTTAAAGTTGTCAATATACGTAAGGAAATACACTGGACAAAGAACTTCAATATAACATTGTACCTATCCACAAATGGAAGAGAGAACCTTATATGAAGGGGAAAATAACATATTATTCTGTTTGTCAAAATGGATTTCTTTCTCCAGTCCCAAATACCAGAATTGTTTAATGCTTGTCAATAAACCTAATAAACTGAAGCAGAAGTTCAAAAATTAACAGCCACAATAGTTTTATTTACAGATGAACTCTTTATAAGATATTTACAAGACAACCAATTTTACACATCAGAAATGGTATCAAAAGTATGAATTACAACACAGACAACAATATGAAATGAGGATAAAACAAAGCTGAAGTGGACAGACAAGCCATTTCTCTTTAATTTATTAACACTAGCTTAAACTTTGTTAAAGAAAAACAAAGAACTATGTTTTAGGAGAATTGCAGGGCTTTCAGTTGAAGATTGAATTTCACAGTGTTGTATCCCATGTAGGGAAAAATAAGACTAATTTTCCCCCCACGCTTGAACACACTGTAATTTCATTCTTGGAACTTTGCTAGTCTACTCTTCAAGCTCCTTCTCAACAAACCTCAACACATCCAAATCAAAGGAGAACTGATCTAGAAGAGGGGAGAATTTAAAATAAGAAGTCCTCAGGTAGAGGGAGAACCAAGAAAATAGAATCCACTTAAGTCTGGCCAGATAGCACCTCATGGATCCCTCTCAGTCTAGTTCAAGTCAGAATCTGAGGAGTCCCCTGGGCAGGGAACAAACAAAGTTAATTTGCTAACCCATATCCAAAATTAGGAATCCAACAAATGCTGAAATCAAGAAGAGACTGAAAGGATCAAGGAACAAAGTCAAGAGACATTGATTGGGGTCTTTTATCTTTTGGGGCTCATTATGAAAAAATATAACATAGGTCAGAGTAGGAAAGAAAACAGCTTGCCACATTAAAATGATGAACAAAGAAAATCTGGCCCAGTTTTTCTAGAAATGTACTTCTTAAGGTATAAGATGAGAGCCCCTAGTGAATGAGTCCTATTTCTCTCTATATCCTTGCTGCAATGACATTTACAGCAGGTTCCCTCATGGAGAGCCCACTCTCCTATGCAGATGGAGTTATAAATGAAAACCCATAGCCACACACACACAAAAGGAGAAATAATAAGAGCAGCAAGATCATCCAAGAATACTACGTGTGCTGCCGGAGTAATTCCTTTAAAAATAAAATCCAGGGAGCACAGATCAGCATCTCACAAAAAGCTTTAGCAGTGGGAGGCCCCTGAGGAACTTTTCTTCTCTTCCCACAATGGTATCCCATTTTGTCTCATGCTCCACTGATGGGCCGGCCACACATCCTACATACCTTGGCTTCTCCTCTAAAAGTGCTAATAATATGGGGACATCTTCTCTTCAAGGATAAAAGCCCCTACCTTCTAGGAGATTAGACCCCTACTTGTTTTCACACAATAGTCCTGAAGACTGAAGAAAGGCAATTCCTATATATTTGAGACCAGAAGTCTTGGCTCTATTTTCCTTTCAGATAGTTAACAGGGATCTTACACTGAGACCAAAGGGGACTGGGAGTGCTGTCCTGGTATTTTAACAAAACTGAGAGGAAACAGGGAGGTAGGACCATGATGGTACACATACAAATCTATTTTTACAAAGTGAATGGAGAAGCTCATTAGGTACATCTATTTGTTTCAAGGTGTAGACATTTGCCAGCCAAAGGAAGCACATATTTCCACACTTTCCCCCCCACCCTCCCTAAATCTCTACCCTATCACCAAGAGCTCAGCTAAAAGGATAAAGATAAAGCCCAACTAAGGAATACTTGAGAAGTGATGTGACACAAGGACATCTATACAGATTCTGGCACGCCATCTCAAATGCCAACTGCTTTTGTTTATAGCTATAAACTATCCAAAATGTTTTATCCAAAACTAACCATTCCCATTCTCTTTTCTAAAGATTTTATTTTTGAAGGATAGAGGAAGAAATTCAGTTACCCATTAACTAAGAAAATAATTGCACTCTAACATCCCATTCCACATGGCTATATCACAGAATAGTTTTAAGAGAATATCCTTTCATTATGTTTATCTACCAACTCTCCAATCTCTACTCTGCGAACATGACGTGCTTCATCACTTCATTTGTTATTCCTCATCTGGTCCTAAAGCTCATGGTGAGGTGTTTTTTTTTGTTTGTTTTGTTTTGTTTTTAGGGTAAAAACCACTTTACCAAACAATAAGGAGGGTATACCAGGGTAAGAGTGCCATGCAGGCACAGATCTAAAGGCAGGGGTTGCTTCATCTCCATGTATCTAATGAAGAAAGCCCTTTTATCCCTTTAACATAGGCAAATGTATAGAAGCAGACCCCTGAAACTTTCAAATCTGCCATCCTATAGATTTAGGTTGAGAGCTCATTTCCCTAAAAAGGGAAAAGAAATCCCAATCACCCTCCATAATTCACAATTAGCCCAATCAAACAGTTTTTGTGAAACCAGAGTGATGAAAACAAAACCCAAATCAAGGAAGTATGGAAGGGCATTATTAGTGAGTGATAACATACATGAGGACATAGGTCACATATACAGGTCTCTGCCACTCTCTGGGAATGGCATGCTACAACTATCTGAAGACAGAGGGTTCTTGCCAGCACAGCTATTTCCTACACGTCCGGTGAGGTGTTTGCTTTTTCTGGATCTCCAACCTGCATCGACTACGCTCATCCAACCAGGGCAGCTCAAAATTCCTGGCAAAAAAAGGATGAGGAAATCAACTTGCAAAACTAAAACGGATTCAGTGTGAACATGATAGCAACTCCCATAAAGTCACTGTGTCCCTCACTACTCCTATCCCTGATTTCTGAGTCCCAAGTTAGGAGTGTTTTTCCTGCCTCAAAGCCAGAGCAATAATGCACCATTCAAGTAATGGAATAATCTATTTCTATTTCAAAAAGTAATTCTAATTACTGGGTTGGAAGTCTTATCTTTGCAAAAGCTAGCTGCCCAAGAAGCCTCATCTCCTCCCTTCTTTTTTTTAATAATTTTATGAAATCATAATTGTGTACATTGGTGCAACTTCTTTGTTTTTTTGAGACAGAGTCTCACTGTGTCACCCTCAGTAGAGTGCCATGGCATCATAGCACACAGTAATTTCAAACTCTTGGGCTTAAGCGATTCTCTTGCCTCAGCCTCCCAAATAGCTGGGACTATAGGCACCCACCACAATGCCTGGCTATTTTTTTTTTTTTTTTTTTGTAGAGACAGAGTCTCACTTTATCGCCCTTGGTAGAGTGCCATTGCATCACATACCTCACAGCAACCTCCAGTTCCTGGGCTTAGGCGATTCTCTTGCCTCAGCCTCCCAAGCAGCTGGGACCACAATGCCTGGCTATTTTTTTGTCGCAGTTTGGCCGAGGCCAGGTTAGAACCCGCCATATGGCCTCGTATATGGGGCCAGCACCCTACTCACTGAGCCACAGGCGCCACCCCCGTGGCTTTTTTATTATAGTTGTCATTGTTGTTTTGCAGGCTTGGGCGGGTTTGAACCCACCAGCCCCCATACACATGGCCAGCGCTCTAACCACTGAGCAACAAGTGCCAAGCCTCTTCTTTTTTTTTTTTTTAAAGAGACATGGTCTTGCTCTGTCACCTAGGCTGGAGTGCTATAGTGCAATCTTTTCGCACTACAACCTCAACCTCCTGGGCTCTAGGAATCCTCCCACCTCAGCCCCTCAAGTCACTGGGATCACAGGTCTGTGCCACTGTACCTGGCCCAGGTAGTCCCATGGCCATCCCTAAGCCACCTGGTTCCTTAGTCTATAAAAGAGGTGAAGGCTACCTGAGAGAAGAGAAAAAAACTTTATACTTACTGTGGAGTTAATTTTGGTAATGGTCGTCCAAATGCTACAACAGGCAAGAAGGGGGTAATCATCAAACTTTCAACTATGGAAGAAAGTCAAATGGGATCTTGTTAGTGATGTAGATGGGAAATGTTTAACTATACCTGATCTAAAATACAATTCATTCATTCAGAGCAAGTTGTATCCTAGAGCCGTGAAACTTTTTTATTCATTGAAAAACCTACTCTTTTAGATAAACAAAACTTACCATCATCTGGCTCAGGGAAAAATGAGGTAACCTCAGGCTCAGATTCCTGAATTCCTTTCTTTTTATACATTCTGAGCTGCAGTCGCTGTAAAATTCTTTGTTCCCTGATCCTCTGAATATCCCATCTGGGAAAAACAAACGAGACAAAACAAACAAACCCAACATTACCGTTTACCCAAAATCTGCTCTATAAAAGCAACTCATACAACCCAGATGCTAAGAAGATCCTTGCTGACTCTCTCTAGATAGGGTAAAAAGAAATGACTGCCTGTTTAGGGAAGAGCTGTTCAGGTTTACCAGTTCAGATCATGTGTTGGTATTCCACAGAAAGTGGAAATGAGGAAGGTCATACCCAAAGAAAAAGAGGCCAAACTTGTTTACCCACAACCTTTTTTTTTTTATTTTTGCAGTTTTTGGCCGGGCTGGGCTTGAACCTGCCACCTTGGGCATATGGGGCCGGCGCCCTACCCCTTGAGTCACAGGTGCCACCCAACGACTACCTTTTTAAACTAAGATACTCAACCAATTGGGAAGCTAGTTTAAGAGTGCTACAAACGCCAGAATTCCTGCAACTCATTGTATACTATGTGGATGATTTAGGGTCTGTTTTACTTATCTACAGTGTTAGATGTTGTGAAAATTATGCACGGACTTTTTTTTTTTTTTTGCTCATCAGCTTTTGTTAGTGTTTATGTATTTAATGTGTGCCCCAAAACAATTCTTCTTCCAACATGCAGCAAAATAATAAAAGGTTGGACATTTCTGCTCTATAGCATGGAAGAGGGAGGTCAGGGTCCTAGGGTTCAGTTGTTACTAGGATGGACATCTCTGACCTCACCTTTTCCTTCTCTTCTCATCCAGCTCCAGTTTTGCATGCCGCTTCGAAAACACACTGTCATCCAGATTCTGTGTAAAGAATAGCAGCTGATAAGCTATCTATCAACATGTTACACCCATATACAAACTAATTTCCAGCTTCCAAGAATATCAACTCTTTCACTTGCAGGTTCTACCTACCTGAGTCTGTAGGTTCTATGGATATGATATGAACCTCTTAGGGATAAAATCAAGAAAGCACATACTTCTTTCCCCACCCTCACCCTTTTAGAATCTCTCAATTTCAAAATCATTTCTTCCATAATTTTTCCAGGTAAACATCATGTCAAACTGACCTCCTAAGACTGCCATAACCCTCTTGACCTCCATACTTTGTGGTAGAGTCTGAATTAAAAGTAAATATCAATTGTTTAAGAGTCAAATGAGCTTGGAATATATAATTTTGTTGCTAAGTGGTATATGCAACTTTTCTACTTAGCATGAAATCTACCATTGTTTTGAATACTACATAGCTTACTTTTTATTAATTGTTTAATTTTTATTTTTTTGAGACAGTCTCAATTTGTCACCCTGGGTAGAGTGCCCTGTCATCATTATAGCTCATAGCAACCTCAAACTCTTGGGCTTAAGCAATCTTCTTGCCTCAGACTCCCAAGTAGCTAGAACTACAGGTGCCTGCCACAATACCTGGCTAGTTTTCTATTTTTAGGAGAAATGTGGTCTTGCTCTTGCTAAGGCTGGTCTAGAACTCCTGAGCTCAAGCAATCCACTTTTCTTGGCCCCCCAGAGTGCTAGGATTACAGGCGTGAGCCACCAGGCCCGGTCAGTTTTGTTTTTTTTCAGACAGTCTATGTCACCCTCAGTAGAGTGCTGTGGTGTCACAGCTCAGAGCAACCTCAAACTCTTGGGCTTAAGCAATTCTCTTGCCTCAGCCTCCCTAGTAGCAGAGACTACAGGTGCCCTCGCCACAATGCATGGCTATTTTTTTTTTAGTCGCAGTTGTCATTGTTGTTTAGCAGGCCGAGGCCAGGCTCAACCCTGCCAGCCTTAGCGTATGTGGCTGGTGCCCTCACTGAGCTATGGGCACTGAAAATTTTTTTTTTTTTTTTTGAGACAGAGTTTTACTTTGTCAACCTTTTTTTATTTTGAGATAAAGTTTTACTTTGTGACCCTTAATAGAGTGCCATGGGGTCATAGCTCATAACCTCAAACTCTTGGGTTCAAGTGATTCTCTTGCCTCAGCCTTCCTAGCAGGTAAGACTAGAGGCACCTGCCACAACGCTCACTTATTTATTTATTTTTTTGCAGTTTTTGGCCGGGGCTGGGTTTGAACCCACCACCTCTGACATATGGGGTCGGCACCCTACTTCTTTGAGCCACAAGTTCTGCCCATCCGCCCAGCTATTTTTATTTTTTTATTGAGATAGAGCCTCAAGCTGTCACCCTGGATAGTGTGCCATGGCGTCACAGCTCACAGCAACCTCCCAATTCCTGGGCTCAAGCGAGTCTCCTGCCTCCGCCTCCCAAGTAGCTGGGACTACAGGCGCCCGCCACAACGCCCGGCCATTTTTTGGTTGCAGCCGTCATTGTTGTTTGGCAGGCTCAGGCTGGATTCGAACCCGCCAGCTCAGGTGTACGTGGCTGGCGCCTTAGCCAGCTGAGCCACAGGCGCCGAGCCCCGCCCAGTTATTTTTAAAGACAATGTCTCGCTCTGGCTCAGGCCCCTCTCGAACCTGTGAGCTCAGGAAATCCACCAGCCTCAGTCTCCCAGAGTGCTAGGATTACAGGTGTGCGCCACCTCACCCAACCTTCCAGTTATTTGTTTTTATTATTATTATTATTTTTTTTTTTTTTTGCAGTTTTTGGCCGGGGCTGGGCTTGAACCCACCACCTCTGGCATACGGGGCCAGTGCCCTACTCCGTTGTGCCACAGGCGCTGCCCTAGTTATTTATTTTTTAATAAGTCACCTGGCCACTCTGAAGCTCAGTTTTCTTTTTTTTTTTTTATTCTTCTTTCATTTCTGTTGCCCAAGCTGGAATGCATAATCATAGCTCAATGTAACCTTTAACTCCTAGGTTCAACCACTCCCCTGGCCAGAGCCTCCTTAGTAGCTGTGAACCACCACACCTATCTCAGACCTCAGTTTTCTTTTATAGAAAATGAAAAGGCTCGGCTCGGCGCCTGGGGCTCAGTGGGCTAAGGCGCCAGCCATGTACACCTGAGCTGGCGGGTTCGAATCCAGCCCGGGCCCACCAAACAACAATGAC
The DNA here is from genome assembly GCA_963573935.1 of Arctocebus calabarensis. Lineage (NCBI taxonomy): Eukaryota > Metazoa > Chordata > Mammalia > Primates > Lorisidae > Arctocebus > Arctocebus calabarensis. Next base: position 12,567 of record CAUYON010078265.1, on the reverse strand, counting down.
GGCTGCAACCAAAAAATGGCCAGGCGTTGTGGCGGGCACCTGTAGTCCCAGCTACTTGGTAGGCAGAGGCAAGAGACTCCCTTGAGCCCAGGAATTGGAGGTTGCTGTGAGCTGTGATGCCATAGCACTCTATCCAGGCTGACAGCTTGAGGCTCTGTCTCATTTAAAAAAAAAAAAAAAAGAAAGAAAAAAAATGAAAAGGCTCAGTGCCTGTGGCTCAAGTGGCTAAGGTGCCAGCCAAATAAGTAGTCCCAGCTACTTGGGAGGCAGAGGCAGGAGAATCGCTTGAGCCCAGGAGTTGGAGGTTGCTGTGAGCTATGATGCCATAGCACTCTAGCCAGAGCTTACGGCTCTGTCTCAAAGAAAAGAAAATGAAGAAACTTGACTAGAAAATCTCTCAAGTTCCCTTCTGGCCTTTAAGTTCTATTTGACTCATCCATAGTACTATGACATATTTAAGTTACACCCCCATGTTCTTCTATTCAGTCTCTTAATCCCTTCCATTGACAGCTCCTGGGTACCTACCTCCAAAAGATCTGAAGGATTTGGATCCCTTAGAGGCTCTACTGAGTGGTCCCTCCAAGAAGGAACTGGAAAAAAAAAAAGAAAAAGAAAGGGAGGAGGGGTGGAACCACTCTTAAATCCAAAGTCACACAACTATTCACTAGGATAAGAGGTCTCTTCCCAGATAAGACAAAGTTACCAAGTGATAGGAATCCATTCTATGGCCTTGCCTGAAGCCATATTCAGTGTCCTGGCTATGTTACAAAAGAACCTAAATGCCATTGCAGTATGCCAAACTCAGGATCACAAAAAACCCTAAGCCAATACCTGACAATTCATATAATGGATGCTATTGCAGTTCCTGAAAAACAACTGAAATTGTTGTCATTTTGAAGTCTACGGTAGTGTAATCAATCATACACCAAGAAATCTCACTCTCCCACATCCAATGGATGGGGAATGGCAGCTCCCAACCATCCACCAACCCACCAACCCCCACCCCAGGCCCAGCCAGCACAATTCCTATTCTACTCACCAGCCAAGACTGAAGTTTCTCCTGCAACACTTGATGGCATCAGACACCCTAAATAATGCAGGAAAGAAGAATCATCTCAGTGTAAAAAGAAAAAAAGCCCATACCCAAAATGGAGGAAAGGATCATCACTGAAGTTCTCACTAGGAAGCCATTTTGTTTTTTGAGTCGTTCTTTTGAGAATTTCTCTCTGGGGGAGGGGAATAGGGAACAACAGACAAAAGAAAAGAAAATAAGCCCACCACTTTTTTTTTTTACACTGAGACGACTTCTTTTCTTCATTATTTAGGGTGGTTTCCCTGCAACAGTTGATGGCCAAGGATATCAAACCTTAAACTCAGAACATGGCAGGTGAGTAAAAGTTGACCCTATTTTTCAAATAAAAGATCAATGTTCTCAAAATTTACATATGTAGTCTTCTTAAACAGCTCCCTCCTCCCTCCAACCAAACAAACTACCTTGCTGGTCCAGCCTGAACAACATGCACAAAGACTTTGGCTTCCTTAGAACAAGCCTCTTGAAATAGGGGCATCAAGAATAAGGATTCACATGTTTATTCACAACTCAGGCTCCTCAAGGGGCTGGGATCTCCCCAGTCAGACTCCTTTGTACTCCTATGCCCATAATCTCAGAGGTGTATGGAATTTTCTGTACTAGGAAAGACAGGGTTTTCAAAAACAGCCCATCACACAGAACATCTCTGGACCAAGCCATTTCTCAATCCCAGATGGGAAGTTGCTTCACAGTTTCTCTTGTTACACAGCATTGCCATAGCAGCAAAAAGGTTAACCATTAAGGATGAACCTGTTCAACTGACTGAACCAACAAAAAATCTAAACCTAGATCAGGGTCCTGGTCTATCACATGTACTCAAGTGTGAGACCTAATAAGTGTTAGATAATTAAGAAAAGTAATCTATCTTTCCCACTTAATTTTGTCACCAGAACAGCCAAACAAAGCCTGAAGAATGCTCTTGTCTCATTGAAATAGATTTCCATCCCCATCCTGCTAGGGCAAGACACAGTGGTAGAAACTCAGGACTACTGCTCTATCCAAGAAGGTATCACCCACCATCACCCGAAGTACCTATAGTGACTGTTATAGACTAATATTACATGATTGAAGGCACATTCCAGTTACTGGTTGATGTAGAAGATAGGGGGAGCATCTCTGTGTGGAAGCCATAAAGAAAAAAAAGGGAATGAAGACCAAGGTCCCATACCCCACACCCTTCCCAAGCATCTCAGATATCCCAAGATAGTCCTTATTGTTTGAAAAATAGTTTGTAGACCATTTTATTTAAATATATGAACAACCAATGGGCTACTGCAATCCAAGTAAACTCTTCACATTTTAGAACCTTTGTGAAGTTATAGTAAGATAAGTAAGACTGTTGGTCTTTGGCAGATTCCTCCTGCCCCCCAGACCGGGACACAGAGATACAGATAAATGTTTATATAGTTAAAGAGCGAGGCCCAGGTGAAATTCCCCACCCAACCTGGCTCCCCAACCCAAAAATTACCATTGGCCCCTGAGAACACCCAAAGACCACCCTCCCAGGTTTCACACAATATCAATTGCAGGAACAGTCGTGCATGGCAAAGTGTAAGTTCTATGCATTTCACAGCACAGAAAACCCTTCTTTCAGAGGGCATGCAAGTTGCCGGAGATTACACCCCCAAGTCTGGTGCTCTTGTGATGAGCAACTTACTGGCAAACACATCTCCCAGTGTTGTAAGCAGGCAAATACATTGAGCACATTTTGCTGTAATTCCATCTATTTGCAATGCCTGCACAGTGTCTGTCTCTGGCTGTTAACTTACTCATTCTTGACAGAACTCTGCTTTATTGATTGCACTTTTTAAAAAATGCCAAAGGCATTTTCACACTTGTTAGCTTGACCGCCACCACTAGGGTATAAGAGCAAGTGTTCTCTATGCCTTACTTGCTACAGTCTCCTCCTTCTTTGGAGAGGATTCCCGTAATGGTAATGGTGATGGGGGAGGCTGGTGCCAACGACACAAATACATTTCTGTGGTGGAAAGGTACGGCAAATCTTCTATCTCACTTGAGAAGGCTTTCTCCTTGGGATGGGTGCTGGGTCCCTTTTGGGGAGTGGAGAGTCTTGGTGGGGTGTCCACTGAAGACCGGGGCTTTTCTGGGGTTTCTTGGCTCCTCAATTCACGTTTACAAACAGTTTCAGATAAGGAACCACAGGGGTCCTCTTTAATAGGAGAGTGCTTATGAGTTTTTGTTTTGACTTTTGAAAATTCAGGAGCCAGCTTTTTAACAGGAGTCTTTCTTTCTGTACTTCCAAATGGGGATTTCCTATTGGTAGGGAAAAAAAATTATACAAATTTACTGACTATTGAATAAAACCTATCTGTACACATTTTGAGGCAAGAAAACTAGCTTGCTCTCTTGTCCCAAAATGACCAGTATTCAGGTACCTAAATATCTGTTTTCTATTCATTTGGCAGTTAGGAGCAGAAACAGCCCCTGCTTAACAATATGTTATATAACAAGTGCTGACTAAATGTTTGTGGAGCAAGTGAGTTTCCATGCTTAAGAATGTCTAGCATTATTCTATTGCCTACCAGATTTAAAAAGGTTCCTATTCAAGGTGCTTTAACCAAAATTAGGTGCTACTACTCTTTACTATTCTTTGCTACCTATTTCATTCCTATCAACCAGAGATCAGTCTATAGTGTTCCCCCCAACCCTATACCATATTAATTACAATCTCTATTTCTTTTTTCTTACTGTCTGCTGGCTCTCTTTCTCCTACCTCTTCCCTACCCCGTTTTTCCCCTGTATTATTTCCTTTCCTCTTACTAACCTACATTTTACATCTCCTTTCTTCTTTACTAACCTAAATTTTATATTTCTTTTTCAAGACTCATCTCCTCCATATTTTTTCACAGTTCTAGTCCCAGCTACTTGGGAAGCTGAGGCAAGAGAATCGCCTAAGCCCAACAACTGGAGGTTGCTGTGAGCTGTGACGCCTCCGCACTCTACAGAGGGCAATAAAGTAAGACTGTCTCTACACACACACACACAAAAAAGAAAGTATTTCACAGTTCTAACTCAGAACAATCTTTAACATCCCTGATTCTTACAAAGCTTAGTTTATATATGAGTGTTATATACCTATATATTTTATTGCATTTGAATTCTGAGTTTTTAAAATTTATGTTCATCCTTACAGTTTGATGAATTTCTTTAAGTTTAAGGACAGTTCTGTTTTACTTTTTTATGTCTACTAGTACCCCACACAATTAACTGTAACACTTCCTAATCTGAAGTGAACTGCTATAGTTTTATGAAACTCGGTTGTCTTATTTGATGCCCATTCTCTTTATGATGTACTCTGCATTCTGTAATTATTACTGTGACCAAAATGTTCTAACAGACTTTAACAGCCTGCATAAGAATGTTTCAAGATACCTTCTCAGCACATAAGTCTTGATAATTCAGGCTATGGTTGAATTATTATAATACTGCTATAAAACCACTCATAAATCCAAATCCCCTCTCTCAGTCATTACCAAAAAGTGTCCTCATTATGTCCAAACAGTGTAACAAGTTATTAGCACACCTTTTGTGTCCCTTTCCACTCCGCCCACATGAGAAAGGCTTGGGAGGCAAAGTCTGGGATGTCTCGGAAAGCTCTGGCTGGCACTCCAGTTTAATTTTCTCAGATAGCTCTGTTTCCTCTCTCTCTTCAGTTTCATAGCCCTGAAACAGCTTGTGTCTTTCTTTTTCGTTATCCTTCTTTACCAGCTGCATCCGCCTTTCCATACGTTCAATCCGAGCAAGGAGCTAAAAGAGAGTGGTAAAATACAGACTTATACCAAAAAAATTAAACACGGATACTTAGCCCCATTTAGGAATGAGTATGGTCTTCTGCCTCTTTCTGTGAACCACATCAATTCAGTTTATTTTTAATAGACAGGTATTTTCTGAATAGTTGTCTTTAAATACAATAAAAGGTTAACACTGTTGAATTGTAAGGGCTAACCTAGATGGGAAGAGGCATATAGAGGAATTTGTAGTTCATTCTTCCAAAAGACCCTCTAAACTGGGAGGGGCCACAGCATAACTTTTAATGGCATAGTCTCTGCTACTGCAAACAATGTAGCTCCAAGTCAGTTTGGGAGTTTTCAGAATTAACCTTATATATGTATATTCTTTTAAGAGGCCTTAAGGTTGCTCAAATTCTATCCTCTCTACTTCTATTCCAAAACTCTATATGCAACGTCAAAGTCCAACAGCACATTGAGAGGGAATTAAAAGCTCATACAGTACCATTAGGGATGGCAATGTTATTTAAAAGTGTTGTGGAGGGATGGAAGGGGGACTTATAAGACAATGAACACTCCATTTGGAAGAGTTACAATACAAATCAGTACCTATAAATCCTAACAATCATGACATATACATATTGCTTTGCATTTGAGATAACAGAAAAAATTATACCTATCTATGTAAAAGTTATTAAAATCAAAGTCCTTTAATTCTAGTTAAAAGGGAGAACTGCATTAAAAAAAAAAACTGAAGTCCTGGAGCAGTGCCTGTGGCTCAAAGGAGTAGGGCACTGGCCCCATATGCCGGAGGTGGCAGGTTCAAACCCAGCCCTGGCCAAAAACTGCAAAAAAAAAAAGAAATTGAAGTCCATTATTTTTTTTTGAGACAGAGCCTCAAGCTGTCACCCTGGATAGAGTGCCATGGCATCACAGCTCATAGCAACCTCCACTTCCTGGGCTCAAGCGAGTCTCTTGCCTCTGCCTCCCAAGTAGCTGGGACTACAGGCACCCGCCACAACGCCCAGCCATTTTTTGGTTGCAGCCGTCATTGTTGTTTAGCGGGTCCTGGGGCTGGATTCGAACCCGCCAGCTCAGGTGTACGTGGCTGGCGCCTTAGCCCGTTGAGCCACAGGCGCCAAGCCTGAAGTCCATTATTGAAAACTTCATTAGTCTGACTTAAGAAAAAGTGGTACTGTGTTTCTTATACTCTATTACAAGAATTTTATCTAGATTAGACAGTGATATTAAAGCTGCCTTCATTACATTCATTGATAGATTTCAGTCAAAGCCAAACAACTGGAATAAGAGAAACAAACAAGCTTAAGCAATGTTAAAACTGCAATACACAACAGAAGCAGTGAATACCAAGTTCAGACTGACACTCTATCCTTAACTCACCCCACTTTCTCTGCCTAGGAAAGCCTGCAAAAAGGCCATTACCTCAGGAACTAATCAGAAACCTCCACAATCAGCAGAGAGCCCACCCCCCCAACATACTCTCATTTCATCTCATATGTTTTGATTCACAGCATTAGGATTACTTAACTACGATTTGTGGATGACATTTCCTTCATTTCTTCTTCTTCACTGGTCCTCCTCTTCCCACCTACCCCCCCATGTAAGGGCATGCATGATGTGTTGTAATTACAGTACCATCACACCCCTAGACTGCAGTACAGTAGCTGAGCAATGCCACCTCCATGTTGAGTAACTTCCACAAATCAACACCAGATATTTTAATAAGACCTGCCCCAGCTCCCATTCCACCTTGCAGAATTCATTCTCCAATAAAACAGCTGCCTGATGAGATTCATTTGGAAAACAAACAAAATGAATAGTCCTCTGCTCCCTTGCTCAGCCCTTGGCGCACAGAGAGAGAGAGAGAGAGAGAGAGAGAGAGAGAGAGACTGACTGCTGCAGCCTGAACACAACAATTGTAGAAACCATGTTTATTTTTAGGCAGCTGTAAGGTATGCTAGCACAGTAATGCTCCACCACCCAGCTTCCCTGGTATCTGAGGGAATATGTTTTAACATGGAGGTGCCCTTAACTATTGCTGCAGTAAAAGCAAACCTAGGTAGTCATGCTCCTCAGAAGTACAAAGAAATAACGATTTTCATACTACCTTAAGATTCTAAAATAGAGATTTTTGGGGGGGGAGGAGTCTACTTAATATATTTAATATGCTTGCTTTACCCTGAAGCCTCAAAATCTCCCAGCTTCAAACACCATGCTTATACAAGGGACCTGGTCAGTGGGTCATGTTTTATAACTCAGATTCCTATTAAGTCTTAAATTAAAGGCAGCAATTCTTAGTATCATTTAAGAAAACTAAAACAGGCTTTCACGTAAATCACCTCTACCCCTCTGCCCACTGGAAGGCCTACTCCTATCTAAAGATGCTGCAGCAGGTTCGAGCAACAGCTGCTCTGTCCCTCTGCTCCACAATGCATTTCTAACGCGACAGTTCTTTTAATTTAACCCCTTCTATAATGCCACCACATATGCACCCCACCCTTTCATTTTTAACCCTTCACAAATCAAGTCTTTTCCCACTCTCAACGTCCTTCCCACAAGTCTGGGACTGTCATTTTAAATTAACCCTTTGGCGCCTGCTACTCCCTTCCCGCTCCCACTGGGAACGTGCCCTTTAACCCTTCCCTCCAACCCAACGTGTGTATGAGCTCGGCTCGCAGAAACCCAGCACCTAAGACACTCCTTTGCTGGTGGCCAGCCTCCTTTCCTAACCCAGGGGTCCCTTCACCTCCCACTGCAACCCCTTCCCCCGAGCATGCGCACAAGTCGCGCCTCGTCCCGAAAGCAGATTAACCCCTCGCGTACCGTATCTCTCTCCGACTTCAGCTCCTCGATCTCCTTTTCCTTGGCCTGCAGCTGCTGCTGCTGCTGTTCGATGAGGTCCAATTGCAGCAGAAGTATCTGTTTGAGGCAGGCGGCCTGACTGGAAGCTCCCGAGCCGCCGCCACCCCCGAGAGGGCTCTTCCTCATACTCTTCCATCTGCCTTCACTGGCCGCCAGGGTCCCGGCGGTGGCGGTGGGCGCGAGGGGTGGCGGCCCGGGCAGAGGTAGTGGTGGGGGTCCCGCCGGGTCCGAGGCGGTGGCAGCTGGGGAAGCCGCCCCACCCTTGTCCCCAGCCCAGGGCGTAGGCTCTTTGGCCGCCGCCACGAGAGAGCCCGTCTGAATGGGCAGCACCGCCTGGTACTTGGGCCGGGGGCTGCAGCCGGCTCCGGCTGCGGCCGGCTCCCCCCCAATGCCGGCTTGTTTGGTGGCCGGGGGCGGACAGGGCAAGGGCACCGAACCGCCCCAGCTCTCTTCCTGCTGCCCTGGGGCCGCCCCGGCCGGGAGTAACAAGCCCCGGCCCTTGCCGCCGCAGCCGGCCGGAGAAGGCGCGGGGCTCCCGCCCTGAGAGGAGGCCAGCGGGGGCCCCGGCTCCTTGAGCTTACGGTGCCGGGGGAGGAAGTGGGCTTCAGCCGCCCCGGGCTCGTCCTCGGGCCCGCCCAGCGCCGCAGCCCGCTCGTAGTCCAGTCGCTGCTCAGGGTTGCCGCCGGCAGGGGCCGCGGCCGCCTTGAACACTGCGGATCTCATGGTCATAGTGGTCCAGAGCGGCGCCGGGGACCGAGACGGAGGAGGGGGTGGGGAAGGGGCGAGGTGCGGGGGGTCGAGGACGGAGGAGGGGGAGGGGAGTTTGGCGGGCTCGCCTCAGCAGTGCGGCAGCGGGCCTCCGCTAGCGCGGCTCCTCCGGGGCCCGGGCGCCATCCCGCCGGCGTGCGGAGAAGTGGAGGCCGCGGCTGAGGCCCGCCGCCGGCCCATGGGGGCCTCGCCGCCGCCTCTGCTGCCGCCGCCGCCGCCTTCGCCTCAGAGGCAGGAGCTCGCACCCAGCCGCCCCCGAGCTCATCCCCGGAGCTCGCTTCGGCCCCCCCTGGCCCGGCCGGGCCCGCCTCGTCTCCCCACCCCACACCCCCCTTCCCCGCCCCGGCCCCCCGCCCCGGAGCTCGCCTCAGCCGCCCCGAGCCTCCATTTCCCCCCCCTCCTTAGGAGGGGGTAGGAGGGATGAGTCCGCCCTAAGCCCTCCTACTCTGAGAGGGGGGTCTGTCGCCTCCCCCGGGGGTCTCCGCGGCTCGGGGTTCCCCTCCCCCACAGTCACCCCCGGCGCCTCAGCGTTTCCCTTTAAAAAAACGGAGCCGCTCGTAGCCGCCACCGCCGTAGCCGCCGCCGACCAGAGCACGCATGCGCGGGGAGGGAAGCGGGCAGGAGCGAACCGGGAGCGGAGAGGAGGGAGGCGGGCGGCGCTATTGTGAAAGGGGCCGCCGCCGCCTCGAGGGGGCGGGGAGGGGACCGCGAGGGGAGGCTGGGGAAGAGGGGCGAGGACCGAGGAGCGCGCGGAGGAGCGGGGTGAAGGTGGGCAGCCGGGGGAGGGCCAGGAGAACTGAAGGGCGAGGGTGACCGCCGGTAGCTGGGGAATGCGGAGGCTCCCCGGGGGGGAAAGGAGAACAGCGTCGCGAGGAAGGAAGGGGGCTTCGAGAGACGGACGCGCCCTGGGTAGAGCGCACCCACGGCTCCACTACACGGCCTGCGCGGGGAGGCCCCTGCCCGGCACCTTGGCAACGTGCCTGGCCCACGCCGGCGGGGCCCCGCGCCTCCGCCACCCGTAGCCTCCCGGCCAGTCAGGACCCAAGCCCCTTTCAGCCTGTGGGTGTTTCACGCGGGCAGAATTCTAACCCCTCCACCCCCTGCCCTCCCCAGCAGTTCCACACTGGTATGGAGAGAATGAAGTTCTTTGTCTCTAAGTGATCCAGACCAGAAACGGAGGGACCTCTGGTTCCCAGAGGGAGGAGAATCCATGATGTCTGCTGCCCGGGGAGTTGTTGCCACAATCTCCTTGGATGAAGTATTGCCAACTACCAACAGTTCTTTCCCAACGGCCGTTTCCCCAGCCTTCTGACCACTCCTAGCATCATTTGGAGGCTCTTGAAGCGTCGAAGGAAAGGATATCCCTGAAGGGATTTATCCCTTGACCGGGAGTAATTTAGGCTACTCTATGTTGAATTCGCTTTGACATCTATCACTCCAAGTTCATTTTGTTTGTGTGTCTTAATTTCCAAGTGACGGTAGCCAACATGTCCTCACAGAATTCCGCATAGAGAAACTTTTAAAGAGTCTTAATTGATTTTCTTGTCTGAGATGTGCTTTTTTAAAATCCTCATGGAGATGGAAAAGTCTAACATTCTCTGGCCTAATGTGAATACCTCTAATTAAAACTGACTCTTTTGTGAGCCCAAAGCATGAAGTACTGGATTTTAAACAAATGGGTATGAATATGTTACGGATCCAAGAGAGACCCAGCCCTCTACCAGATTGTATGGCTCTCAGATCTGCAAGGGAACTGTTGGGCTTAGGGATACCAAGGAATGGAGGGAGTGGACACGGGAGGAAATACAGAATATGACCATCTCTTTTGGAGTCAAGAATTTCTTTACCATCTTTATACCAACAACTCCCAAATAGATCCCCTAACTCCAAAATCACATATCCTGTTGCCTTGTTTACATATCCAGTTGGATGGTTAATAGGCATTTCAAACTTAATCTGAAGTCAAGCTCCTGAATTCCCTTCACCCAAATCTTGCATCTCCTTCCTACCTTCTCTTTTTCTGTCACCCCACATCTGATCAGTCAACCAATCCTATTGTCCTTCCAAACATATTCATATATCCCACACCTCAACACCAGCACAACTTCCACCTTGAACTAAGCCACAGTTACCTTTTTTTTCTAACTGCAATAATTTTTTTAAATTTTCTTTTCTTTTTTTTATTAAATCATAGCTGTGTACCTTAATGCAATCATGGGGTGCAATGTGATGGTATCATATACAATGTGAAGTTTCTAATCCAACTGGTTAACATAGCCTTCATGGCATTTTCTCAGTTACTGTGTTCAGACATTTCTGCAGTTTTCAGCCAGGGGCAGGATTGAATCTACCACCTCTGGAATATGGGGCTGGCACCCTACTCACTGAGCCACAGGAACCACCCAATTTTTTGTTTGTTTGTTTTGTTTTGCAGTTTTGGGCCGGGGCCAGCGCCCTACTCCTTTGAGCCACAGGCACTGTCCAATAATTCTTTACTTGGTCTCTTACTTTTGCCTTGCCTAGCTTACGTCTGCTCTCAGAAGCCCTGGTGATCCTGGTAAAATATGCTTAAAACTCTCTCAAAGGGCTAGGTGCCCATAGTACAGTGGTTACCATGTCAGCCACACACACTGAGGCTGGTGGGTTTGAGCCCAGCCTGGGCCAGCTAAACAACAATGACAACTGCAATAAAAAATTAGATGGGTGTTATGGCAGGTATCTGTAGTCCAGCTACTTGGGAGGCTGAGGCAAGAGAATCGCTTAAGCCCAAGAGTTTGAGATTGCTGTGAGCTGTGACACCACAGAACTCTACCAAGGGGCAATAGAGTGAGACTCTGTCTTAAAAAAAAAACTCTCAAGGGTCAGGCATGATGGCTCAGGGCTGTAATCTTAGGAGGCTGAGGAGGGAGAATCATTTGAGGCCGTTCCAGACCAACCTGAACAAGGCTCAGCCCACCTCACCCACTCCCTGTCTTTACAACAAATACAGAAGTTAGCTGGGTGTGATGGCACATGCCTGTATTCCCAGCTACCTGGGAGGCTGAAGCAGAAGGTTCATTTGAGCCCAGGAGTTGGGGGTTGGAGTGAGCAAGGATGACACTGCTGCACTCTAGCTAGGGTGACAGAGCAAGACTTAAATCCCCTTTAAAAATCCTCTCATCTCTCTCATTGCTTCCCATCTCTCGGAGGAAAAGCAAAATCCCTCACAATATGCCTGTAATTCTTGCACTCTGGGAGGCCAGGTGAGTGGATTGCCTGAACTCACAGGTTCAAGACCAGCCTGAGCCAGAGTGAGACCCCTGTCTCTAAAATTACCTGGGAGTTGTGACAGGCACCTGTAATCCCAGCTATTTGGGAGGCTGAGACAAGAGAATTGCTTGAGCCCAAGAGTTTGAGGTTGATGTGAACTGTGACCCCACAGCACTCTATGGGGTAGGAGTGAGGGGGACAAAATGAGACTCTCAAAAAAAAAAAAAAATCCTTCATGTGTGGAACCTGTGGCTCATGAGTAGGGCACCAGCCCCATATACCGAAGGTAGCAGGTTCAAACCTGGCCTCGGCTGAACTGCAAAACAGAAAAATAGCCAGGCGTTGTGGTGAGCGCCTTGTAGTCCCAGCTACTCGGTAGGCTAAGGCAAGAGAATTGCCTAAGCCCAGGAGTTGGAAGTTGCTGTGAACTGTGTGAGACCACGGCACTCTACCGGGGGTGATAAAGCAAGACTCTGTCTCTACTAAAAAAAAAAAAAAAAAAAATCCTTTACAATTGCCTGTAGGCAGGCCTTGGTCCCCCTGGTAATGCTCTCCCTCTTATTCACTCCTGTCCTACCATACCTCTTTGCTGACCATTGGGCATAGGTCACTTGCACATGTCTGCTCAGGTCATTACACTTCCTATTTCGTTCTTTACTAAATGTCATCTTTTCTTTTCTTTCTTTCTTTTTTTTTTTTTTGTAGAGACAGAGTCTCACTTTATCGCCCTGGGTAGAGTGCCGTGGCGTCACACTGCTCACAGCAACCTCCAGCTCTTGGGCTCAAGCGATTCTCTTGCCTCAGCCTCCCTAGCAGCTGGGACCACAG
>CAUYON010078260.1:0-10652 GCA_963573935.1 Arctocebus calabarensis | reverse complement strand
TTGCAGGTAGAGAATATATACAGTTTTATACAGCTTTATGCCTGGCAGGAGAGTGCCACGGCACAGGGGAAGGAGGTCTGGTTTTTAGAGGGTCTCTCCCGTGGGGTAGAGTGGGAGGACATCTGAACTCTGCTCGCTTGTTTGTCTGGAGGTATGGAGTATACTGTGAGCTGTTCTCTTGGGGGAGGGGACTCCTGTCCTCTTGGTGATGTGCTCTGTACCTTTTATTTGTATCCTTGGGGTCGCAGGTCGCTCCAGCAGGGTTGATGTGCGTTCCTCGACCTTGTCTCTTGGCTTAGCTCCAAACCATTGGCTTTCTCACTAAATTTCTGTCCTTTAACTCTCCTTCTAGATGGGAGCGTCTGCAGACAGCTGGCTACAGACGGCCATCTTGGCTCCTCCCCCCAAAGTCTCCAGCTTTTTTAATGGCTGAATAATATTCCATGGTATACATATACCACAGCTTGTTAATCCATTCCTGGGTTAGTGGACATTTAGGCTGTTTCCACATTTTGGCGATTCTTAATTGAGCTGTGATAAACAGTCTAGTGCAAATGTCTTTGTGATAAAAGGATTTTTTTTTCTTCTGGGTTTGAGTTCTTTGAGGGTTCTCCATACTTCCTTCCAAAAGGTTGTATTAGTTTGTAAGTCCCACCAGCAGTGTGAAAGTGTTGTTCACTTACCTCCACATCCACATTAGCATCTGCAGTTTTCAGATTTTTTTGATGTGGGTAAGATGGTATCTCAGAGTGGTTTTGATTTGCATAACATAAGATCTCCAACTGTGAAAAAACTCCAGCAATAATCCCTGTCATCAGGGAAAGCCTACAGGAGGTGCTATTTATCAGAACACCCTTGGAAGATACAAACAAACCTGAGGCAAGTTACATGCCTTACAATGCATAGTTGTCTTTCGCTAAAATGATATTCTGCTTCATTTGGAATTTTTTCTTCCTGTTCCTCATCTTACTTGCTTTCTGTTGTTCATCAGGCCTAGGATGTTTGGCACAGCACATAGGGAAAAAGACTGGTAATCACACCTATATGAAGTGATGAGAGAAAAGGAAAATGCTATAATAAAACTGCACAAGAAGGAGGCAAAAACTTCTTGGCAACTTTCAAGCCAACTGTCAATGTGAAGAGTGGTTAAAGAATACTCTTAGAAGGTTCTAAAACGCTGTCACCAAATGAATATAATGAATGACCTTTTAAAATCCTTTATATTGTAGCAGTTTTTATTTTTAGCAAAAACAAATGTGAATTTGAACACATTTTCAGCACGTATGAAAAAATATTACCTTTTTTTCTTGCTTGATTAATATGGTTTTTATACTATCTTCTAATACTTGCATTCCTGGAAGACACCCCAGTTGATCAATGTACATTATTCTTTTAACGTGCAATTTTCAATTTTTTTTTTTTTTAAGAGACAGAGTTTCACTTTCTCACCCTTGGTAGAGTACTGTGGCATCATAGCTCACAGCAACCTCCAGCTCTTGGACTAGGGCGATTCTCTTCCCTCAGCCTCCCAAGGAGTTGCTGGAACTACAGACGCCTGCCACAATGCCTGGCTATTTTTGTTGCAGTTGCCACTGCTGTTTTAGCTGGCTGGAGCCGGATTTGAACCCGCCACCCTCAGTATATGGGGCTGGCATCCTACCCACTGACCCACAGGGGCAAATATTTAATTTAGTTATAATTTTTCTAAGGTTTTGCAATGATATCCAGAGTGAGATTTGTTCTTATTTTTTTGTTTCATGTTTTTTTGTTTGTTTGTTTGATAAGAGTACTGAGACATCATACCTCACAGCAATCTCAAATTCTTAGGCTCAAGTGATCCACTTGTCTCAGCCTCCTGAAAAGCTAGAGCTAGAGCTAGACAGAGCCTCATGAGAAGCTAGAGCTACTTTTCTATTTTTACTAGAGACAGAGGTCTTGCTTTTGCTTGGCTGGTCTTGAATTCCTGAGCTCAGGCTATTTACTGCCTTAGTCTCCCAGAGTGCTAGGATTGCAGATGTGAGCCTCTGTGCCTGGCCTTTTCTGCTTCATGTTTTATTTCTGCTGGGTTTAGTATCAGTGTTTTAATTGTTTCACTGACAATTATTAGTTTTTAGATTTTTATTGAAGTAAAATATACATATATAATTGATTGTACGGTTCTACGGTTCAGTGGTGATAAATACATTTACATTAATTTTATTCTGTACCCCCTCCTTGGATAACTTTATTTTAGCATGGTTCATTCATTTCTGATTTTTTTTTTTTTTTTTGAGTCAGAGTCTCAAGCTGTCCACCTGGGAAGAGTGTCATAGCATTGTAGGTCACAGCAACCTCCTACTCTTGGGCTCAAGTGATCTTCTTGCCTCAGTTTTTATATTTTTAGTAGAGATGGGGTCTTGTTTTTGCTCAGGCTGATCATGAACTCGTGAACTCAAGCAATCCACTGGCTTGGGCCTCCCAGAGTGCTGGGATTACAGGCATGAGCCATTGCACTGGCCCCTCAATTTGTTTTTCATTTCTACAAGCAGTTAAAGAACTGAAGAAGCACAGGTTCTAGGAATGTAAGTAATACACAATAATCTTTGCCCTTCGGGATATTAGCCTGCTGAGAGAAATTAGGACACAATGTAAAAAGTCAGTTGGGCTGCAATAAACTAGTGAAGGAAGCAGCAACTGTCTCTACACTGTGAGAGTGCCTCTTTCTTTTTCTGGATTAATATAAGGGTACATAGGATTAGGTTACACTGTTTTCATTTGTTAGGTAGCATCCATCCCACTTGTAGTTGAGTATGGCACACTGCAGGTGGACATGGTGGGCACTTAAGCGAAAAGTCATGTCTTGATGTGCTTGCATTGTTAGAAATAGTGTTTTAATAAGTTTGAAATTATTTCTTAATTGTTAATTGTAAGTAAGTTAGGAATTGAACTAAGAAAATGACTGTAGATGATGCGCAAAGGGAACAGAGACAAGAGAGAACTGGATCAGATAAAAGCGTGTATATATTCAGGCTACAGGATCAATACTGAGCAATTCAAAGTCTGTTGCAAGAACGACAGCTTGAAACCTGGCCCTTTAAAATGATGAGACTGTCTTGTTGGAGCTTCACCCCTCCCCCAGCAAGACTGGGCTCCAAGTCTTGAGTATTGAGAGGCTGGGCTTCGCAGGTGGGACTGCTGTCTCTGGGAGGCAATGAGCACAAAAGATTTACAAGAGAAGGTGAAACACCTCTGCAGGAGAGAAAAAGTCTCTGGGGAAGGTGAGGGAAAAGTGCCCCTTCCCTCCCATTTCTCAGTAAGGCACTGTACTAGACTGCTTACCAGGCTTCCTGGGATTTGTGTGGCCTGGTCTAATGGGGGTCAGCCTTGACTTCTTGCACCTGGACTGTGTTCCTGTCCCAGGCTCTGTTTGTGTTAGGATCAAAAATAACTTAGAATGATAAAAGTAAGAAGTAAATCAGTGCAATTAAGGTAGTTAATTAAAGAAATAGTTTGGATAGAAAATGCAAGCCCAGCAAGAGCCATGATGTGAGGGTCAGCCTCCCTACCTTTAATGTTTGTAATAAAAGCAGAGCTAGTCCAGAGTGAGGGACTGTCCAATGGACAGTCAGCCCAATTCAGATCTTTAAAAAACCTTCTCTTTGGGTCTCGACTTCTCATTTTCCTTCATCCTCTCCTCTCTGCCAGTCACTGGGAAAGAACTCATCGTGTAGTTTGGGGCTGGTCCCCAACAGCACACTTGCTGGGTGGGAGTGTCTTTTGGGTTGAGAATGATGACTCAGGGGCCTGAAAGAGGAGGAGAAAGTAGCTTTACAGGTGGAGTTCACAGCCTTTGAAAGGTAATGCACACGACCTAGTAGACTGGTGCACCTGAAGTTTAGGCCACAGAGAGGATGGTACTAGGAGTGGGACTTGAAAAGGTCTATGTATATAGGGCTGCTAACTTTAAAGAGTGTTGTCTTCCTTTCCCCACTAGAATACAAACACTTCGAAGGCAGATATTATATCTTTTTTTCATTGTATTCCTACTCTCTAGAACAGTGCCTAACACACAGTCACGGTTTACTAGCACTTTTTATTTATTTATTTTTTCTCTTCAGGGGATTTTATTTCAAGATAAACTTCTACCCAGACCATGTCCACAGGCTGAAAAAAGTGTTCTGCCTCATTCTACTCTTTAAAAGTGTAAACGTCTTTAAAATGTGCATAGTTCTCAGAAGATACAGTTCAGTCATTGAAAATGCTTTTCCATTTTCAGCTGAGGTGAGATTCGTTAGGAAACCTCTGTAACAATTTATTCAATTTCTTGGGAAGTAAACTCCCAGACTCTCATCTTTCGTGCTTCCTGAGCTCTCGAAGCACATTCAAAGAGGCTCTGGATCTCTTTTCTGCATGCCTCCTAACGGAATTCATTCCGCTTCCAGCAAGCTGTGATCACGGACATCTCCGTAATACAGGTCGCCTGGCCCTTCGGGCGCTGCTCCCCAACTCAGTTAGCTAGGATGAGGGGTTTGTTGGGCTTTAGAACAGGCTTCCGTGGGTTCCCAAGCCAAGCCAGGCGGACCCGCAGGGTGGACGTAGCCATTATGCACTGAGCTCCCAGCTAGTAGCAATTTTTAGAATGAATGAAAAGTAAATTCCATTAGTGTATTCCTTGTGGGGGAGGAGTACATCAGCAAGAAGTCAAGAAATCTAACACTGTGGATGATGCTATCTGAGGCAATCGTGGCTTTTCTTCTTTTCCTTAGCAGAATGTATCCAGGATGTCAGCTAAGCTACGCTTTTATTTATGTGTTTGTTTATTTTTGGAGACAGAGTCTCACTCAGTCACCCTGAGGTTGATTGCTGTAGTGTCATAGCTCACAACCACCTCATACTCTTGGGCTCAGGTGATCCTCTTGTCTCAACCTCCTAAGTAGCTGGGACGCTAGGCACCTAACACAAGGTAGAAACTGGGAGTCTTTCTTTGCTCAAGAGCTCCACCCACTTTGGCCTCCCAGACTCCCAGAATGCTAGGATGACTGGCATGAGCCATTGTGCCTGGCCTGAGCCACTACTTTTAAGTTCTTCTTCCTCTGCTACCCCACTGGAAATTTCTGCAATGTTTTCTAGTGAAAAACTTACAATCACACAGGATAGATTGGCTTTTGGTAGAGTTACAGTGCATCCCATGACTGTTGAATGGAAATTTTCCTCTAAGGGATATTAATTTTATAATAATTCATTCATTGGTATTGCATTCTTCTCTATTAATACACTTTTATTATTTTTGAACAAATATTTGTGTATACATGTTATGGAAATGAAATACGATTATGCCAAAATGTGAGTTTATATGGAAGCATACATACCTCTGAGTCCCTGAAAATAGTCTATGTTTATTAGGTTCAAAACGCTTTCATCCAGGTTAGATGTGAAACATGAATCACTGCAAACTTATTGAATTAAAAGTCAATGGGAAGCAAATTTCAGCAGTAAAAAAACTTTTCAAAACAGTCACAGAGACAGCATAGACATGGTACAGAGACTGGTATAGTCCTGATTCTATTTCAGGAAAATAAAACTTAAGGGTTGACCTGGGCAAAGCACAGGTTCTCCTGTGAAAATCTAGAACAGGAGGTTATTAAATTTTATCTTAATAAATCGCACAAAAAGATAAGGTCCACAAGGTGGAAGTTATTTTTGATTGTTAAAGTGCAGGAAAATAAATCCATATTATACCCAAACTATTTATATCTTATCAAAGCAATCAGAACATCTGATCATTTAGACCACAACCTCACTCTCCAATCCTATCATAAATCAGCATGAACTATGTGTCTAAAGGCTTCACAGAGCAAGTACATTAGATATGCCACTTGGTTTTTAAAGAAAAGTTGTTAGAAATTCCAGAATGAAAAAGTATACTGTTGCAGCCCATATAACCTATGGCTAAGAGTGAGAGTTACAAGAAATACCTATATAGCTCAATAATGGAACACCTTGGTGGAAAGAGCATAGGGAGGGATTTAGCTCTCCTAACAAGCATGACAGCTCACGAGATGAGAGCAGTGGTGAATTGGCAGTCTCTACACCTATAGTGTTGAGAGGCACAAGATCAACCTTATATTAGGCTGGAGGAGAAGGCAGTCAGGAGCATGCACATTCTATCACGGACCCGCTTACTCTGACTCTGTCTCCTCTTCTGCCTGCAGAACACCAGCACGGCATCTCTCTGCTGAAGATTACCAAACTCTGCTAAAGACTAAGATATATCTTTCTAAGATGACTGCTATAGTCTCTCTAAGACACACACTCTCTCTCAAGTAGATAGCCCTCAAGCATCTAAGAGAAACTGAACCTGAGCAAGGTAACTTAGCGGTCCACGTCTGGAACCTAGTTAAGCTGGGCCCGAGACCTGGCCAGTCCAGGGTCCTGACAAGTGGTGTCAGAAGTGACATGTCACAGTATACTCCTCATATTTTTTCCCTCTGTTCAAACAATTGGAGAGTTAAGTTACGATGTCAAACTTCCTTCTCCTGAGGAAAATCCAGTCATGCTCCCTCTGTCCTATCTGGTTTGAGTTGGCCATTAGCTGAGTCAGATAGCAGTCTTGGGTCAATAGGAGAGTTCCCTGATTTTCTGGAGTGTTTTTTTTTTCCCTCAGGCTTGGTCTGAGAACAGTACAGCTTCTGCCCATGACATGATTGGAAAGTCTAGGCCATTGTATCTAATTGTTGGGTGTTGTTTTAATAAAGCAGGCATACAGAATCTTGCATCTATACTTAGAGAGGAGTGAGAGAGGGTGGTTGTAGTTTTGGGACAGAAAAGGAGATCTGATTTTCCATATGGCAGACGGTCATGGTCAGTGAAGGATTTTGCTAGTGTGAAGAAGAGCAGTTGTATGCTTGAGCTCATGAATTCGAGAACAGCCTGAGCAAGAGCGAGACCCCATCTCTAAAAATAGTCAGGAGTTATGGTGGGCACCTGTAGTCCCAGCTACTCAGGAGGCTGAGGCCAGAGGATTGCTTGAGATCAGGAGTTTGAGATTTCTGTGAGCTATGACACCATGGCACTCTATCCCAGAGGGACAAAGTGAGACACTGTCTCAAAAACAAACAAATAAACAAACAAAAAACAGGAGTAGTTGTAAAGTTATTTCATTAGGATTCTAAAGCAGTCTTCTCCTACTTCGAGAAGCAGGTGGCTGCTAAACAGGACTATTATTGCTCAAGTACTCAGATGTGCATTAGTGCTATTGCCCAAAGACTATTCAATTTACATAGGCACAAGATGAAAGAGATATCAACAAAGAGAGAGGCTCCTAAAACAAATTTAGTTGAAGTCATTTTTTTTTATTCTTTCCCTTGCTGGTAAAGGGATACTAATTTTTAAAGAGTTCATCTGAAAAGATTAGAAACACTAGGCAGTGATCATTTTTTCATTTGTTGCCATGAAGAAGTTGCTGATTTCATAGCCTGTGAAAGAATTTATCTTTTTAAGAACAATATTATTAGGATGTGATTGACTGATGGCCAGCTTACATATTGTTAGCATTTTTTAAAAGCATCATACTTTTTCTATTACAAACCAAATATCTGCTTATTATATTATAGAAACAAATTTAAATACTGATAGTTTAAAGGATTAAAATAAGATGATCATAACCTCAACACCTAGAGATTGTTGTTAAAGTTTTTCTGTACATTCTATACATAGTACATACCTAATTTATAGATTTTTAAATCAAAGTATATATATATTTTTTAAACTCACAATTTTCACTAAATATATTCTGTCCACTTTTTTTTTTTTTAAGAGTCTTACTCTGTTTCCCTGGGTAGAGTGCTGTGGTACCATAGCTCACAGAAACCTCAAACTCTTGTGCTCGAGCGATCCTCCTGCCTGCCT
This sequence comes from Arctocebus calabarensis, assembly GCA_963573935.1. Lineage (NCBI taxonomy): Eukaryota > Metazoa > Chordata > Mammalia > Primates > Lorisidae > Arctocebus > Arctocebus calabarensis. Next base: position 2,765 of record CAUYON010078260.1, on the reverse strand, counting down.
CAGCCTCCTGAGTATTGGGACTACGAGCACCTGCCACAATGCTCAGCTAGTTTTTTTGATTTTTAGTGGAGATAAGGTCTCGCTCTTGCTCAGACTGGTGTTGAACTCCTGAGCTCCAGCAATCCACCTGCCTCAGCCTCCCAGAGTGCTAGAATTATAGGTGTGAGCCACCATGCCCCACAATTCTGTTCACTTTTTAATGACATAAGATAGTTTCCTACAATTCCATGTTAAGGATGTATACATATATTCCATATGGCGGTGTGCTATAACTTATTTAACAATCTTCAAGAAATATGAGTTGACAGGCACTCTGCTAGGCTTATTGAAAGTCACTGTAAATAAGACACAATTCTTGTCTCCAACGAGTTTACTATCTAATGTGGTATACAAACAAATAGCAGCCTTTTGCAAGATAGGGAGTTAAAACAGTGATGGGCTGGGTTTATCAGTTTTCTATTGCTGCTATGACAAATTAATATAAACTTAAAGCCTTAAAATGACACATATTTTCTTTCTTTTCCAATTCTGGAATTTTTTTTTTTTTTTTTGGAGGCTCTCAGGAGGAATCCATTTCCTTGCTTTTTCCAGCTTCAAGAGTTGTGCTCCTTGGATTTTTGGCTTCTGGTCCCTTCCTCCTCCTTAAAGAAAGCAGCACAGCATCTTCAAATAGATGTTTTGTTTCTTTAGTCACATGCTTTGTTTCTTGGATATTAAAACCTCTCTCTCCCTCCCTATTTAAGGATTTTTGTGATTATATTTACAACCCAGTCCAAAAATTCAAGATAATCTCCCTATCTCATGATTTTGCCAGAAGACACAATTGTTTTTGTCATATGAAGCAATATTCACAGTCACTTTTCAAAAGAAGATACACAAATAGCCTACTGCTATATGAAAAAGTACTCAACATTTAGTCATTAGAGAAATGAGAATCCAAACCACATCTTATCTCCTTAAGAATGACTATTATTAAAAAACCAAAAATTACAGACATTAGTGAGGATTCAGAGAAAAAGGAACTCCTAGGTATACACTTTGGTGGGAACATAAACTAATGTAGACATTGTGTAATACTGTATGGGGATTTCCTAAAAATCTAGTTAGGTTGAGTGTGAAATGTCTGATTTTCTTAAGTACTAAGTTTGACAATTGATATCTCTGACATTTCACTTTGACGCTTCTTGTTCCATTTGTATTGTGAAGGTACATCCTCATTCTTTAACAAAAAAATTTATAGCAATTTGTGTGAAACCATGGATTAGTCAAAAATTTATATTATTTTTGAATGTGAGTTTTCTAATGAGGCCAAGACAGTGCAGACAGCTTGAAGTATCAGTGAAGTGTTTGGGAAGGATGTAGCTAATAAATGCACAGTGAGTTGATGGCTTGAGAATTCTGATTACTGATTACTTTAATCTTGAAAATGAATCATGTGAGCAATCTGAGACCAAGGTGGATAATGATGAACTGAAAGTGGTAGTGGAAGTGAATTATCTCAACCTGTACGTGAATTAGCAGCAAAGCTTAATGTTACAACAATATTGGACCACTGGAAGCAAATGGGCAAGATAGGAAGCTAGATAGATGAGTACTACATGAATTAAACAAGTATCAGATGAGAAGTTGTCTGGAAGCTTGTCTTTCTTTGCTGTCACAGCATAAAAGTGAACCATTTCTACACTGTGTTATTATGTTAAATAAAAAATTTATTTTTTGTGACAATTGCAAGCATTTGGCATGATGGTCGGACAAAGAGGAAGCACTGAAACACAGTCCAAAAATCAAATATTCATCAAAAACAACAACAAAAAAGTTAATGGAATCTTTTTGGTGGTCCCGAGCTGGTATTATCCACTACAGCTTTGTGAAACCTGGTCAGATGATTACAGTGGATGTCTACCATAACCATTTGGATGAAATGATGAGGATGCTGTGATTAAGCAGCCAAGATTGGTCAGTAGAGACAGGCCAATCCTCTTTCAAGACAACACTACTGCACAATCAATGCTGCTCAAACTACAGAAGCTAGACTTGGAAACTCTCTGTCATCCTCCATATTCACCAGATCTTATACCAACTGACTCCTCCTTCTTCCAGGTTTTGGACTACTTGCAAGAAAAATATTCAATTCTCAACAAGCTATGGAAAGTGCCTTTTACAATGTCATCACCACTCACTCTAGGATTCTTAGCTGCTGGCATGGGCAAGCTACCAGTACCATGGAGTATTACTCAGCCATAAAAATGGCAATCTAGAATCTTTTTTGACAACCTGGATGGAACTGAAAAGCATTCTTCTAAGTGAAATATGACAAGAATGGAGAAACAAACACATGTACTAAATACCAAACTAGAACTTATCAATTAGCATTTAAGTGCACGTATGGAAGTAAATTTCAATGAAACTCAAGCTGGGGGAGACAGGAATAGGGGATGGGTAAATTCATACCTATTGGGTACAGTGCACACTATCTGGGTGAGGGGCATACTTACAACTTTGACTCAATCTATACAAAAACAAAGTATGTAAACAAAATGTGTGTACCCTGACTATTTTGAAATTAAAAAAAAAAATTTTTTTTAAGGAATAGTTTGAAAGCTAAAAAAAAAAAGAAAAGACAAGGGGGAGGAGCCAAGATGGCGGTCTGTAGCCAGCTTTCTGCAGACACTCCTGTCCAGAAGGAGAGTTAAAGGACAGAAATTTAGCGAGAAAGCCAACGGTTTGGAGCTGAGCCAAGAGACAAGGTCGAGGAACGCACATCA
>CAUYON010078259.1:0-11604 GCA_963573935.1 Arctocebus calabarensis | reverse complement strand
GCCCTGGGTAGAGTGCCGTGGCGTCACACTGCTCACAGCAACCTCCAGCTCTTGGGCTTAAGCGATTCTCTTGCCTCAGCCTCCCTAGTAGCTGGGACTACAGGCGCCCGCCTCAGCGCCCAGCTATTTTTTTGTTTTTTTGCAGTTTGGCCGAGGCCGGGCTTGAACCCACCACCTTCGGTATATGGGGCTGGCGCCCTACTCACTGAGCCACAGGAGCCGCCCCCTTTTTTTTTTTTTTTTTAAAGACAGAATCTCAAGCTATTGCCTTGGGTAGAGTGCCATGGCATCACAGCTCACAGCAACCTCAAACTCTTAGACTTAAGCAATTCTCTTGCCTCAGTCTCCCAAGTAACCGAGACTACAGGCACCCACCACAACACCCAGCTATTTTTTTGTGTTGCTGTTGTCCTTTTTTTTTTTTTTGTTTTTTTTTTTTTTTTGCAGTTTTGGCCGGGGCTGGGTTTGAACCCGCCACCTCCGGCATATGGGGCTGCTGCCCTACCCCTTTGAACTACAGGCACTGCCGCCCTGTTGCTGTTGTCATTGATGTTTTAGCTGACCCCGGCTGGGTTTGACCCAACCACCCTCGGTGTATGTGGCTGGCACCCTACCCACTGAGCTATAGGCACCGCCATCTGAGAACCTTTAGGATGAACTCATGTGGTCTAGTTTAAATATTTCTCTCATGGACTATGCTATTTCAAAAAACATTTAAGTTCCAGGCTCAGTGCCTATGTCTCAACGGGCTAAGGCGACAGCCACGTACACCTGAGCTGGCAGGTTCGAATCCAGCCCAGGCCCGCCAAACAACAATGGTGGCTGCAACCAAAAAATGGCCGGGCGTTGTGGTGGGCACCTGTAGTCCCAGCTACTTGGGAGGCAGAGGCAGGAGACTCACTTGAGCCCAGCATTTGGAGGTTGTGATGCCATAGCACTCTATCCAGGGTGACAGCTTGAGGCTCTGTCTCAAAAAAAAGAAAAAAAAAAAAAAAGCATTAAGTTCCAGCAATCCTGGATGTCCTTCAAGCTCTTGTTAGACTGCACTGACCTGTGTTTCCTCTTTGGCCAGGGTGAGGACCCTTTCACCCATGAAACTGTTGATCCAGAAATGGAAGGAGATGACAACTTAGGAGGTGAAGATAAGGAAGAGACACCTGAGGAGGTGGCTGCAGAAGTCTTAGCCGAGGTGATTACAGCAGCAGTGAAGGCCGTAGATGGGGAAGGAGTGCCTGCTCCAGGGATTAGTGAAGTGCCAGTCAGAGTGGAAGGCCCCATGAACACAGTGGAGGCCAGCAGTGATGTCCAGGCTGAACAACCTCTGGAAGAAGAGGTGCCCTGTGGAACAGCATCTGGGAAGGGGACCGTTGAAGCCGGAAGTGAGGCTGAGACACTGGCAGCTGAGGCAGAAAATGCAGGGACTGCAGCTACTCCTGCCCCACCTGCCATGGAAGCCAAAGTGGAACAAACTAATGCAGAGTCCAAAGATGATATTCCCATAGAATGATCCTCATTTCCCTGTTTCAAGGGATGTATTATATAATGTGTTGCTCTTTCTTCCTTGGTTTGTAAGCAGTACTAGGGTGTGTATTATTGGAATATGCTCTAAACTAATTGAAGAGACTAGCCATTTCCTTCTGAACAGTGTACCTCATGGGCTTATTTTATACAAGCTTTTAAACTCAGCCTGGGTTTAAAAGCTGCAGAAGTTGTACATTCCCCCCAAGCAACTGTTATGTATCTATTTACAATGCAGTTGCAATAATAATAAAGATTGGGTGATCAGCTCTTGATACTTTCCTTGTTAAGTACACCCACTGGCTGAACGTCTCCTTTTGCCTTTTTGTTGTTGTTGTTGTTGGGAACAGCTCAACGATGGGAATATATTTTACTTTCTAAAGGATTTTTTTCTTTTTTTTTTTTAGTTTTAAGCATTTGCTTTGGCTTCAGTTTTGCCCTCTGCTTATGTAGCACACTATTGTTTGTGATCCTCACAAGATGTGGCAGCATCTCATTAACATGCAATGTTGGTATGTCATATCCGTGAACTCTGCCAAAGGTCTGATGAGTTTGACTGACCTGCACCACTGGAAGCTCACCACTTGACCCTCAAGAATGAGGATACTTTGAATAAGACATTGTTTTCCAATCTTCATTCCTTGGTGAATCACTTTTATAATATTTTACCTCATTTGTGTTCCATCTCTATATTACTTCAGGTTTTCTTTTTCTTTAAATTAAGTCAATCCCACTTAAGTGTATTTAAAAAGGAAACTTATACCACTACCATAGATGGAAAACCAGTATAAATTGCCATAGATAGATGCTATCTATAAAATAATACAATGGTATAGATGTGTTTCATTTTAGATAAATACTATTCCTTTGGAGGTTTCTGAATCTGAGAAAGGGAGGCTAGCATGTTTTAAAGGGTGGCATACAACAGTTATACTTTCATATCATCAGAATTGGATGATCCTAACCTTTTCAAATGGTCCTGCTGTGTCTGTTTCCCTGGAAATCTTTGAACTGTATACATCTCACATTTTGGGAAATCTTGGCCAGTGGGAAAAGAGAGAAAAGAGGCAATAAAATATTTGATGAGCATCTATTCTATATCAGGTGCTAATTCATGATAAAAATTCTAAGATATGGGCACTCTCAAGGAGCTTTATTGGAATTGTGAATATTCATGAAGATGTCAATATTAGAACAATAAACTGCTTACTAAGAACGGCGCCTCTTAGTCATTTCTTATCATTCCTTAATGCTGTGGAGATGCAGCTTAATTGCAGGCTACACATGCCCTTAGAAACCTATTCTCTTTTTTTAATTCTTTGAGATGGAGGCTCAAACTGTCACCCTGGGTAGAGTGCTGTGGCGTCACAGCTCACAGCAACTTCATACTCTTGGGTTTAAGAGATTCTTTTGTCTCAGCCTCCCAAGCTGAGACTTAAAGGTGCCTGCCACAATACCCGGCTATTTTTTTTTTTTCAGTTTTTGGCTGGGGCTGGATTTGAACCCTCAGTATATGGGGCTGGCACCATTTTTGTTTTTTTTGTTTTTTTTTTAGAGACAGTCTCACTTTGCAGCCCTTGGTAGAGGCTATGGTGTCATAACTCACAGCAACCTGCTCTTGGGCTTAGGCGATTCTCTTGCCTCAGAGTCCTGAAAAGCTGGGACTACAGGTGCCTGCCACAACGCCCAGCTATTTTTTGTTGCAGTTTGGCTGGGGCAGAGTTCGAACCTGCCACCCTTGGTATGAGCCATAGGTGCCGCCCTATTTTTTGTTATTTAGCTGGCCTGGGGCCAGGGTTTGAACCCGCCAGCCTCTGTGTATATGGCTAGCACCCTACCCACTGAGCTACAGGCACTGCCCCGTAAAACTTACTCTCTTAAGGCAAAGATGTTGGCATTAAACATAAATGTGAAAGAGAACAAGACTTGGCTGGGCTCAATGGTTCATGCCTGTAATCCTAGCACTTCGGGAGATGGAGGTGGTAGATTGCCTGAGCTCATGGGTTTGAGACCAGCCTCAGCCAGAGCGAGACCTCCTCTCTAAAATTAGCCTGGTGGCTTGGCGCCTATGGCTCAACGGGCTAAGGCAGCAGCCATGTACACCTGAGCTGGTGGGTTCAAATCCAGCCCAGGCCCGCCAAACAACAATGACGGCTGCAACCAAAAAATGGCCAAGCATTGTGGCGGGCGCCTGTAGTCCCAGCTACTTGGGAAGTGGAGGCAAGAGACTCGCTTGAGCCCAGGAATTGGAGGTTGCTGTGAGCTGTGATGCCAGAGCACTCTATCCAGGGTGACAGCTTGAGGTTCTGTCTCAAAATAAATAAATAAAATTAGCCTGGCATGGGGGCGCTCACCTGTAGTTCCAGATACTTGGGAGGCTGAGGTAAAAGAATAGCTTGAGCCTAAGAGTTTGAGGTTCCTGTGAGCTATGATGCCACAGTACTCTAATAAGGGTGACAAAGTGAGACAATGTCTCAAAAGGCTTGAGGAACTGCTTTTTCTCTGGTTAGGTTTTTTGGTAAAAATAATCCTAGGACTGGCTCGGCGCCTGTGGCTCAGCGGGCTAAGGCGCCAGCCATATACACCTGAGCTGGAGGGTTCAAATCCAGTTCCGGCCCGCCAACCAACAATAATGGCTACAACCCAAACAAAAATAGCCGGGCGTTGTGGCGGGCGCCTGTAGTCCTAGCTACTTGGGAGGCAGAGGCAAGAGACTTGCTTGAGCCCAGGAATTGGAGGTTGCTGTGATCTGTAATGCCACGACACTCTACCCAGGGTGACAGCTGAGGCTCTGTCTCAAAAAAAAAAAAATAATAATAGGCTCGGGACCTGTGGCTCAACTGGCTAAGGGGCCAGCCATGTACACCTGAGCTGGCGGGTTCGAATCCAGCCCAGGCCTGCCAAACAACAATGACGGCTGCAAACAAAAAATGGCCGGGCGTTGTGGCGGGCGCTTATAGTCCCAGCTACTTGGGAGGCAGAGGCAAGAGACTTGCTTGAGCCCAGGAATTGGAGGTTGCTGTGATCTGTGATGCCATGGCACTCTACCCAGGGTGACGGCTTGAGGCTCTGTCTCAAAAAAAAAAAAAAAAAAAATAATAATAATAATAATAATCCTAGGACTGTCATTAAATCAAGGGTCAAGTAGCCTCTTTTGCCCTCTGCCTCATGAATCACTTTCTATACTTGGGGTTAATCCTTCCCTAAGAGAGATTGCACAAATGGGATGCCCTTACAGTTTCTGAACTGATAAGAATAAATTACAAGGGCCGTGCCTGTGGTTCATTGAGTAGGGCGTCGGCCCCATTTATCCAAGGTGGTGGGTTCAAACCCGACCTCGGGGTACTGGAAAACAGAAAAATAGCCGGGCGTTGTGGCGAGCGTCTGTAGGCCCAGCTACGCGGGAGGCTAAGGCAGGAGAATCGCCTAAGCCCAGGAGTTGGAGGTTGCTGTCAGCTGTGTGGTGCCACAGCACTCTACCAAGGGCGATAAAGTGAGACTCTGTCGCTACGGAAAAAAAAAAAAAAAGAATAAATTAAAAGGCCAGGGGAGTTCATATTGGTCAGTTTTAGTATGATTGTCAAAGATGTGCAATCACCAGCTCAGCACCTGTAGTGCCAGCCATATACACCAGAGCTGGAGGGTTCGAACCCAGCCTGGGCCTGCCAAACAACAATGGGAACTACAACCAAAAAATAACTGGGCGTTGCAGCAAACTCCTATAGTCCCAGCTACTTGGGAGGCTGAGGCAAGAGAATGGCTTAAGCCCAAGAATTTGAGGTTGCTGTGAGCTGTGACGCCCTAGCACTCAACCAAGGGTGACATAATGAGATTCTGTCTCAAAAAAAAGAAAAAAAAGATGTGGGAATCACCAAGATAGCATGTAGGTCCATGAGACCAATGGCCATGAAATTCCCTAGTGTCACATAGAACACTTAATGTATTATTTAAAAACAGGTTTGAAAGGCCAGGCGAAGAGGCTCATGCACTCTGGGAGGCCGAGGCGGGCAGATTGTCTGAGTTCACAGGTTGAGTTGTTGCCTGAGCCAGAGAGAGACCTCACCTCTAAAAATAGCTGGGTGTTGTGGCGGGTGCCTGTAGGGCCAGCTACTTGGGAGACTGAAGTAAGAGAATCACTTGAGCCCAAGAGTTTGAGGTTGCTGTGAGCTATGACGCCTTGGCACTCTACCAGGGTCAACAAAAGTTTGGCAATTGTAAATTGAGCTGCAAATGTCCTTATGATAAAATGATTTTTTTCCGTCTGGGTAGATGCCTCACAGTGGGAATGCAGGATCAAATGGGAGGGCTAGTTTGAGTTCTTTGAGTATAAAACAGGTTTGAAGATCGGGTGCAATGGCTCATACCTATAATCCTATACTCCGGGAGGCCAACGTGAGAGGATTGCCCAACCTCAGGAGTGTGAGACCAGCCTGAGCAAAAGCAAGACCCCATCTCTACTAAAAATAGGAATACGAGGCATGTGGTGGGCACCTATAGTCTGAAACACTGGGCAGCTAAGGCAAGAGGATCGCTTGAGCCCAAGAGTTTGAAGTTGCTGGGAGCTATGACACCATCGCACACTACCCAGGGTGACAAAGTGAGACTCTGTCCCAAAATTAAAACTTGGCAACTCCTGGCTCAGCGCTGTGGCTCAACTGGCTAAGGCGCCAGCCACGTATACCTGAGCTGGCGGGTTCGAATCCAGCCCGGGCCTGCCAATCAACAATGATGCCTGCAACCAAAAAAATGGCCGGGCGTTGTGGCGGGCACCTCTAGTCCCAGCTACTTGGGAGGTGGAAGCAAGAGACTCACTCTAGGAATTGGAGGTTGCTGTGAGCTGTGATGCCACAGCACTCTATCCAGGGCGACAGCTTGAGGCTCTGTCTCAAAAAAAAAAAACAAGACTTGGCAACTCCTGCTTAAGTTCCGAAGCAAGAAATCAAAGCAGTGGCAGCCTGATTTCAACTTAACATTACTCATATTGCATACATGTGTGATTTTATTAGGTTTTCATGAAATCAGTACAGTTGCTAGAGAGAAAACAAAACGTAATAAGCAAAGGGCTCATTAAAATTTACATAAATTGTACATCATCCTAAGTATTATTTTTTTTTTCATACCTTTTTTTTTGGCCAAGACTGGGTTTGAACCTGCCACCTCTGGCATATGGGGCCGGTGCCCTACGCCTTTGAGCCACAGGCACCACCCATCCTAAGTATTATTAAATCCTCTCAAATTAGATTCGGGACACGAAAGAAAAAATTGTGGCTCAGCGCACAACGGGCTAAGGTGCCAGCCACGTACACCTGAGCTGGAGGGTTCGAATCCAGCCCGGGCCCGCCAAACAATGACGGCTGCAACCAAAAAATGGCCGGGCGTTGTGGCAGGTGCTTGTAGTCCCAGCTCCTTGGGAGGCGGAGGCAGGAGACTCGCTTGAGCCCAGGAATTGGAGGTTGCTGTGAGCTATAATGCCACAGCACACTATCCAGGGTGAAAGCTTGAGGCTCTGTCTCAAAAATAAAATAAAATAAAATAAAATAAAATAAAATAAAATAAAATAAAATAAAATAAAATAAAATAAAATAAAATAAAATAAAATAAAATATAAATAAATAAAATTAGGTCATTTTTAGAAGGTGGGGAGGTGGTCAACTATGAAGGTTCTACTATGTTGGACTAATATGCATTTCAACATTTTGTACCTCAGTTTTCTCAGCTGAAAATGGGAATGCAGAGTATCCCTCTCATCTGGCTATTATGGTGATCAAGTGAACTGACCAGTGTAAAACTTTTAGCACATTGCCTGGCACATACGAAGGGCCTGACACACGTTAAAACAGGAAGCACATCCATGTCGTCCCCGGCCCCTCGTGAGCACAGCAGCACAGCCACAAACACAACAGGCACACACTAAGTGTTCACTCACGTAGCTGAGCAAGTTAATCAACTAATAAAACATCACTAATAAAATATAATACCTCAAAGCGTTCTCTCCATATCCTTCAATTTATTCAACATTTTAGGAGTAGCTTACATGCAGGGCACACGTACAGGGTGTCTGTAAAGTGTATGTGCAATTTACAACAAGTTTACATTGTAAATTGCATGCGAGCTTTGTGGACCCCCTATACAAGGGAAGAGCTAAAAAGATACCCAATGAGACTTGATTATTCCTGCCTTCAGAGGGCCTGCAAACAATTCTGAGCATGAAGCATCTAGAAATACACATCTACTGTATTAATGGTTCATATTATGCCTTCACTATATATATACATATATACATATGACTACTGTACATTTTCTCAACACTGTGTTAAACCTTTAAATATTTGTATGTGTATGAACAGCCAAGGAGTTATTTCACTGAAGAAAGAGAGAGTAATAGGATTTAAGTATGTTATATTTAATATACTTCAATGGACCTTATAATTCTCACTAATGCTCCATGTTAATACAGCACCCCGCAAAGCATTCCGGGTCTATAGCCTGTGGTTCTACAATTGCATTTATTGCTCTCTGTGGTGCTGTAAGAGTCAAAACTACTTATGCATGAAATTAAAGAATTTGGGTCATGAACAAATGTACAGCAAAATCATTTTGTTTCCATAATGCTCTTTTCAAAGAGCTTACCATTAAATACAGGATCACTGGCTTAAATGTTGCAATTCCAGTAAGACCTAGTTTAATAAAATCATTACTAAATTAGAACCATTATTATGAAAATAAATTACCTAGAGTTTTGGTTCTTTAGTTGGACAGAATGTTAGGGAAACAAAATAATTTTGCTACACATTTGTTCAAGATCCAAATTCTTTTGTCATAAAACACTAATTTTTTTATAAGAGTCTGAATTGTGCATTAAAGCTACAAATACATATTTGCAATTGAAAATGTTGGGCAGATTCACTGCATTCCATTCTCTTTAGAGTATAACAGCACACTAGTAAAAATGAGCTCCTGAAATATACCACTGGAGCAAGCCCCCTGAGGGCAGGGTGCTGCCTTTCACCTCTGCAAACCTACTAAATGCAGAACACAAATGTTTTCACACAATAAAGGAGAAAATCCCAGGAAGGTTATGTCGAACATATTCTGGATGAACTTTTCATATTTTGGATGAAAATATTTCAGATTGTATATGAAGCCCACACACTGTACCCCATGATTGCACTAATGTACATAGCTATGATTTAATAAAAAATAAAAATTAAAAGGAAAAAAGACTACCCACAAATGCCTTTTCTCACTCCTTGATATTCAATTAAAATAAAACAAGATTAAAACACCCGATGGGATGGTACATTTTTACTTTTCTTATTTTTCTAGGGAAGTATACAAATGGGCGCAGAAAAACCTAGTTGATAACACTTAATTATCATTAAGTTATGAGAACTGTCATAAATTCACAGTAATAATAAATTAAGCTACCAAGAGAACAAGATGTCCGTCAACACTGTCCAGATATACATGGATATTGGGTGATGCAAAATAATCAATGCCTACTCAAATAAAATAAATGAATCCTCCCTGACAGTTCTGAAAGCATAATACTAAATCTGTTATAGGAGGAAAATTCTGTTCCTTGAGATACTACTTGCAGAAATCAAATGATTATGGGTGCACTAGACTGAATACTTTAAACTCTTTTAAAAATACTCCAGGAAGTGGGTGGTGCCTGTGGCTCAAAGGAGTAGGGTGCTGGCCCCATATACTAGAGGTGGCAGGTTCAAACCCGGCCCTAGTCAAAAAAAAAACCTGCAAAAAAAATACTCCTAGGAAGGATATTGGAGCAGAGCTTTGCTTCTGCTGTACTTTCTGATCAATTCTTTAAGGACAACTAGAACCGCTTTATCACCTACGTCTCTTTGGTGAGTACTCCTTTGACTTATTTCCAAGTTAGAAAAAGCTGAATCCCCTAAAAATTGATGTTTAAGGCAAAAATGTCTTGTACATGTGGAAAGTGAAAGGCAGAAACTGGCTACATAAACCATCTCTCCCCCCCAAAATTAAGTCTGATGAATATAGTATTCTTTCCAACAGACTGACACACTAATATTTTCATTGTAGAATATCCAATTGCCCTATCATGCCACTGTTATTCCAGACTCTGAGAGAAATGCAGCCCGCAATATTGTTTAAGCAGATGGGACAAGACAGATTTCGAAGATGGGTGACAGGGCCTTAGGACTAACACTCTAAAACTAGGCTGCCCCCCGCCCCAATTAAAAAGTGACATATTCAACAAACCTTCATAAATTATATATAAAGACACAGTATATATTCCTTTACTTGCAACAAAGCTCTTGGTAGAATGAATACTTTCAATTACTCCAGCCAGAATATTTTCCTCCTGGCAGAAAATATACACTTTGAATTCCATAATCTTCCACTTGGAAATTGAAACACAATTTCCCATAATGTTGTTGCTATAAAGTAAAAAATATTCTGAGAGAAAATTTTGCTCTCATCACCTGCACCTTGCCCGTGGGCTTTGGATGCAATGGCACCTATATTTAAAAACTAAATAAAAACAAACAAAAAAACCCAATCTGCCTAAACCAATCCTGCCTAAACCTTTCAATTTTATCCAATAAGGCCAATCCTCCAGTTCACAGAATTATGCCCAGAGTCATGTTACATAATGATGTATGCTATGTAGTATAACCTGGTTTACAGGGACTCCTTATAAAAACACTAAAGAGTTAAAGAATCTAATCTTATTTTCAAAATTGCTTTAATTTTTCTCTAAAAATAAGGAAACAAATTTAAAAGCAGAGACCACCCGAGAACTCTTTCGAACCATTTAGGCAGGAGGCGAAACTTCAGACAAATGCTCACTCTACTCCCTCTAAGGAAGAACAACCACCACTCATCCCTTAAGAACTGAGGCCTAAGTCACTATGTCAAAGGTACAAATTATGGTCCAAAGCCAGCTCCAGGCACTGCTGAGCTTGGAATTGCTTACCGAGCAACCACGTTGTCCTAAACAAACTAAATGTTTAAGAGGCGAAAGGGCAATGGAGGCAATTATTGGAAGGAAATTTCTCACTAGGCTAGAAAGGAATAATTAAGTCTTTGCATGCTAAATCACATCACGGGGGTTAACAATGAAGTAATCAAGTGTAAATGGCGACAAGGCCCATCTATAGGACTCATGAAAGGAAATTAAGGTTGTGGGTAATCTAAGCTATTGTTGCTTAAATACCACAAAAATTAGTCCCTAAAACTTCATTCATTCATCCTCTCTTTATACAATCCTGTGTGCTTTTTGTGGGAGGCAAGAAATTGGTTAATCCAGCAATTAAGGCAAATATACTGAATCATCAGAAGTAAAACACCATTCAGCTACTAATTCACAGGCAGAGATCCAAGGTCATTCTCCATACTGCTCAGACTGTACCAAGAGCTCAGTAATGAAATACCTCCATAATAAGAGACGCATGTGTATTCCATTCACAAATATGACTAAACCCCCGTAAATTATGAGACTAGAGCCCTCTTACACTTTATCTGCTTCAGGATATAGAACATACAGGGCGGGGACAAGGGGCAGGAAGCTGGGAGAAAAATGGAGAATACCCACACCATCTTCCAACAATTGTTCAACAGCAAATTCACACTAGTCATGCTCTCAGAGACAAAAACAATGTGGACCTGAAAGTTAAAAGGTCTCAACTGAGAGTTGGGCTTTGTACCCTCAGGTCATCACCTTACCCTACAGCAGTGGTACTCAACCTTCCTAATGCCTCAACCCTTTAATACAGTTTCTGAGGGTCCCAACCCACAGGTGGAGAACTGCTGCCCTAGAGATTCAGTTTTCTCATCTTAGTCAAGGGTAAGACCAAGACTAAGACTTCTCAGGATTCTCAACTGATCTGGTATACAGAGGATGGCCCCAAAGCATACACATTTTAAGAAAGGAAAAAAATAGTATTAAAATTGTAATACTCAAATCACATTTGACTTCTGGAATTACAAGGGATACAAGATACAATACATAAGATAACAAATATTATATGTATATATTGAGTATTACAATTTTAACACCATTTTTTCCATTCTTAAAATGTGCATACATTTTTTAGG
>CAUYON010078258.1:0-41222 GCA_963573935.1 Arctocebus calabarensis | reverse complement strand
TATCCCGAGTCCAGCCCTGACTCCTCCTTATCCCGACTGCAGCCCTGACTCCTCCTTATCCCGACTCCAGCCCTGACTCCTCCTTATCCCGACTCCAGCCCTGACTCCTCCTTATCCCGACTCCAGCCCTGACTCCTCCTTATCCCGACTCCAGCCCTGACTGCTCCTTATCCCAAGTCCAGCCCTGACTCCTCCCTAGCCTGACTCCAGCCCTCTCTTTCTCTAGGACTAGATTTCACTCCATAGACCCTTGGCAAAATTGATCTGGGCTTCTCTGATCTAAAATGCAGGCCCATGTCTGACCCTGTGTTAGCTTTCTAGGGCTTCCAGAACAAGTTACCACAAACCAAGGACTTCTAACACCGAAATGTGTAGCCCCACAGTTTTCAACTAATTATATCTGCAGTGACCCTATTTCCAAATATGTTCAGAGTCTGGTATTTCTGGTAGACATGAATTTTGAAGAGACACTGCTCAGCCCCCTAAGATTTGTTATGGATTAAATCATGCTCCCCCAAATCCATATGCTGAAGTCCTGATCCCCAGTGTCAGAGAGTGGGATGTCACTTGGAAGCAGGGACATCAGCTGTAGGGTGGGAAGAACTCTGGATTGGACGTGACCTGTGCCCTCATGGAAAGGGGAGCATGGACACCAGCACATGCAAATGGAGGACAGCGTGAACACACGGGGGATGGAGGGACAGCCCCCCACAAGTCCAAAAGAGAGACCAAAATAAACCTTCCTCTCACAGCCTCAGAAGGCGCTGGCCCTGCAGCACCCAAGCTCACACAGACTTCTGACCTCCAGAGCTACGAGACAAAATTTCCTACTGTTTAAGCCACGGCGTGAGCTGTGCTTTGAGAAGTCAGCTGTCAGAAACTGACACGGGGTCTAACGCTTGCTTACATTTTAGACCAGAGGACTCCAGCACAGCTTTTTCCAGAAGTTTCTGGAACAGGGTCCAGCCCCAAAAAACCCAACACAGACTCCAAGACCTGAATCCTCCCATTCTGGGCCCCGATGGTCCCTGCTGACCAGAAAAGCAATGGAGAAGATGAATGAGCCTAACAGGTTTCTTTTATGTTTGTTTGTTTAAAAGATAAAGCTAAAAAAGCCTTAACTAGGCTAATGAAGAAAAAAAGAAAGAAGATTAAAATAAATAAAATTATAAATAATAGAGGAGACATTGTAACTGCCGCTGCAGAAATGAAATGGATCCCGAGAGATGGCTAAGAACAGTTATGTGCCAATAAATTAGAGAACCTAGAAGAAATGGATCAATTAGACACACACAACCTACCAAGACTGAATCATGATGAAACAAGCCGATATTGAGTAAGGAGATGGAATCAGTGGTTAAAATCTCCCAAGAAAGAAAATCCAGGATCTAATGACTTCATTGCTGAATTCTAACAAACATCCAAAGAAGAATTAATGCCAATATTAATGCCAATCCAAAGACTTGAAGAGGGTAGAATACTTCCAAACTCATTTTATGAGGCCAGAATTGCCTTGAAACCACTGCAAGAAAATTACAGGCTGATATCCATTATGAACATAGATGCAATAATCCCCAACAAAATATTAGCAAACAAAATTCAGCAGTGCATTAAAAACGATCATACACTGGGATTGAGTGAGATTTACCCCTGTAAAAGCAAAGATGGGTTAATATACACAAATCAATAAAGGTGATATGCCACATGAAAAGATAAAGAATAAAAACTATATTATCCTTTCAATAGAGAACAAAGGCATTTAAGAAAACTCAACATCCTTTATGATGAAAACTCCCAGAAAATTAAATATGGAAGAAATGTACTTCCACATAATATAGATCATGTGACAACCCACAGCCAACTTCAAAGTCTATGAAGAAAAGCTGAAAACTATTCCTCTAAGACCAAGAGTGAGACAAGGGTGATGCCTCTCACCACTTTTCCTCAATACAGTCTGGACGTCCTCAACTGAGAACTAGACAAGACAAGGAAATAAACTGCATCTAAATTGGAAAAGAAAAAGCAAAATTGCCTCTGTTATAGGGGACACAATTTCACACCATACGGGATAATCAATTCAAAATCAAGACTTACCCTCGAGTTCTGAAACTGTAACTACTGGGAGAAAACACAGGTAGACAGCTTCTTGGCCTGGGCCTGGGCAATGTTGTTCTGGGAAGCTGAATCCTGAAAGAATAAGGAACAAAGGCAGAGAGAGATGAATGGGATTGTGTCAAACTAACAAGCTTCCTAGCAGAAAGAAGAGAAGACACACGGAAAGTGAGGAAATATTGGCAAATATACATCTGAAAAGGGTTAATATTCAAAACATATAAGCAATTCAATGCAATATCACAAAAACAAATAGGGAAAGGATAAAAAAAGCCCTCATTTTTCAAAATGTGACATACAAATGCCAGCAGGGAAATGGAAAGATGTTCAACACCGTTAATTATCGGGGGATGCAAATTAAAACAGAGTATTACCTCACACATATAAGAATGGCTATTAACAAAAGACAAAATCTAAGAAGTGACAGGGATGTGGGAGAGAACCCTTGTAGGCCGTTGGTGGGGATAGAAATTAGTACAGTCGTGATGGAAAACAGGATAGAGGTTTCTCAGGAAATTAACCAAAAGACAACTTTATTATTTGATAATCCCACTTCTGGGTATATATTCAAGGTAAACCAAGCCAGTATGTTAAAGAGACATCTGCACTCCTATGCCCATGGCTGCGTCGTTCCCAAGACCAAGACAGAGAATTGATCTAAGTGTCCACGGAAGCATAAATTCATTGAGAGAATGTCAGACACACATACACACACACAAATACACACACGTACACACACAAACATGCACAAATACACACATGTACACACACAAACACTCATATACACACACAAACACACACAACTACACACATGAACACACAAATACACACAGATACCCACATATACAAACACACTCACAAATACACACAGACATACACACAAATACACACAAACACATACACTCCTATACACATACACAAACTCACACACAAATACACACACTCATATACACACAAATACACAAACACACACACATGTACACATATACACACAAACACACAAATACACACTCACGTATACACATAAACACTCATAAATACACACATATACAAACACACTCACAAATACACACACACAAATACACACAAATATACACACTCATATACACATATACACACACAAACACACACAAAAATACACACAGACACATACACACACAAATACACACACAAACACATATTCTCCTATACACAGACACAAACAAATACACACACATATACACACACAAATACACACACTCACATACACAAATACCACCCAAACACACACTCATATACACATACACAAACACACACACACAAACACATATATACACGCACTCATATGCACACACAAACACACACACATATACACACTCCCACAAAGAGTTGGCCTGTTATTCACCCTTAAAAGAGAAGGTGAGGGGGGATGAGAGATAGCTAGTTAATAGGTACTAAAATCCAGTTAGGGAGAAGGAGTAAATTCTACTGTTCAATAGTGCAGTAGGAAAATCATAGTTAAAAGTCATTTATTGCTTATTTCAAATGACTGAAAGAAGCCAAGTGTGGTGGCTCACACCTGTGACCCCAGCATTCTGGGAGGCCAAGGTGGGTGGAGCACCTGAGCTCTGGAGTTTGAGACCAGCCTGAACAAGAGCAAGATCTTGTCTCTAGTAAAATAGAAAAACTGGCTGGGCATTGTGGTGAGTGCCTGTGGTCCCAGATACTTGGGAGGCTGAGGCAGGAGGATCTCTTGAGCCCAGGAGTTGGAGGTTGCTGTGAGCTGTGATGATGCCACTGTACTCAACCCAGGCCTATGGAGTGAGACTCTTGCTGACAAAAAAAGAAAAAAGCTATAAGAGAACTAATGTTTTTAATTCAAAGAAAAGGTAAATATTTGAAGTGATGGATGTCTTCATTATTCGGATTTAATCATGAAATATTTTATACATTTTCATAATATCCCATATCCTCTCCAAATATGTACAACTATGATCTATGAATAAAAAGAGTTCATAATAAAAAATAATAAGTAAGGTAATTGTGTCATTTTTAACAAAATATCATTTCTCACCCCAGTGCTGGGCATGAGAAATGAAACTGAAGGATGTTAAACTAAGTTAAGTAAGCCAGGCACAGAGGGCACTGCTGAATGGTCTCACTTACACGTGTGCTACTCAGAGTCAAAGTAGAGCAGAGGGGTAGGATTGTGGGGCCACGGGGCAGAGATAGGGGCTGAGGGCAGAGATGGGGGCTTGGGACAGAGAAGGGGGCTGGAGACAGAGAAGGGGGCGGGGGCTGAGGAGGGTCAGCAGGTGTGAAGTCTCAGTTACGTAGGATCAATGTGCTCTGGAGATGTTGTGTGCAATATGGTGCCTGAAGTTAATAATTAGATGTTATATATTTGAAATTTGCTAAGAGAGCGAATCTTCCGTGTTCTCATCAGGAAAAAGGAAAGTCACTATATAAATTGTCATAACCATTTCACAATGTAAAGGCTCCAGACATCACACCCTGCATCTTACATATGTACTATTTTTGTTTACCAATTTTATCTCTCTGACAGAGCTGGAAAGAATGAGGAGACCTAACGTTTTCTGGGTACGGTTTGTTACCCAAACATTCACGCATCAGTTTATTCCACAAATATTATTTATTTGGTGCTTCATTCCTCAGCGGCACAGCATGAGGCCCCCCCACAGCCTTTTCTCTGGAGGCCTCACCATGGCCTAGACGAGAGACAGGGAGATGACACCGGTGCAGGGTGCAGGTGACAGGCGCCTGACCAAGTTCGGGGTGGGGCGGGCGGGAAAAGCACGGCCGGCCTGGGTGCTTGGCCTGGGCCGTGGGCATCCTGGTTGGCCGGCAAGAAGTGGTGATGTCGAAGGGTCAGCGGGCCTGTTTGGGGTGAATCTGGTACAGCCAGGTGGAAGGACAGGGAAAGGTCCAGGAGCAGCGGACAGCACGTTGCTGACAGTGGCCAGCGCCCTTTTTGCAGCGTGCAGTACAAGGCGTGGTGATTGTGGGAACCAGCGTGGGACGTCCCCTCTTCATGGAAGGAATGTGGCTGTGCCCTGACGGCAGAGGGAAGCTGATGAGTGGGGAGCATGAGCGAGGGGGCAGGGCATTGCAGGCGTCAGGACTTCTGTGTCCCCAGCTTATCTCTCCACTGCCCTTTCCCCACTTTCTGCGTCCTGCGTGTTCTGGTCTAGAGTCACGTGTGGTGCTGTCAGAACCCACAGACAGGGAGTGATGGGCCGGGCAGAGCGGGCCTCACACAGGCCCAAGATGCCTCCATGCAGGTGCCACCCTGCAGTGGGGTGTCCTGGGCTAACATAAATTGTCACCTCAGCCTGATCACACATCTTCTCCCGACCTCAGCCTCCCCAACCGTAAAGTGCAAGGGTTAGTCTGTCCCTCGGA
This sequence comes from Arctocebus calabarensis, assembly GCA_963573935.1. NCBI lineage: Eukaryota > Metazoa > Chordata > Mammalia > Primates > Lorisidae > Arctocebus > Arctocebus calabarensis. Next base: position 35,708 of record CAUYON010078258.1, on the reverse strand, counting down.
GAGACTGCCCCTGATCACCAAGGCAATCATGTCATCCCGATGTGTCACCTGTCACTGCTGAACTCAGTGACACATCTGATCACTTGTGTCTCTACCAGGACTCGGAGCTGTTCACTGCCGCAGTTCTCACTGAATCTCTAGAGCAGAGAACAGTGACTGGAGCCAAGCAGGGCCCAGGAACCGGGACCGTCTGAAAGGGCAGCTGAGAACATGAGCCAGGGATGCCCAGCTGGGCACGAGGGGGCAGACTCGCAAAGCCAGTGCTTTTCATGCTGCCTGGACAGTGGGCTCGGAGTGAAGCAGCTGGACTCACACTCAGTCTGGACCCAGACCCCAGTTCTGCAGGTCCTCTGTTTCACGGCCATACTGTTTTCATTATTCCTGAACTCCATTTTCTAATTTTCAAGGGAAAAAAAGGAAATCTAAGATTTTGCACTTGGGTCTGGTCAGGGGGCTCTGTGACATGATGATATGAATATGTTCAGAAGGGGACATGTCTGCGAAATTTTAAAGCTCATTATCACCATCCCTGGGAGGCCCAGCAGAGTGCTGTCGGCGTCCACTCAGCACCGCTTTCATTTCCTCTCGGCCCAGGAGACAGTGTCTATTGTTGTTGCAAGAGGGAGTCATCGAGTCTGCTTCTTCCTCCTGGAGATGGAACAAGGCCCTCAGTCTCCAAAGAGTCCCTTAAGCATTATTGGCATTTGTTGTTGTGCTTAAGGAGGCCGGGATCACAAACTTTTGAAACTGGAGACTGGAGAGACTCCTTGAACTTTTGCTTCTCAATTTCAAAAGAAATGAAAGAGACAAGAACTTAATTCTTCACTAATAAAGTTCAATCCAGCTCTGGTTTGAAAGTTAGGGAGGAAAATATCATTCTCGGCTCAGTGCCCATAGCTCAGCGGTTAGGGCGTCAGCCACATACACCTAGGGTGCGGGTTCGAACCCGACCTGGGCCTGCTAAGCAATAATGACAACTGCAACAAAAAGGTAACCTGGCATTGTGGTGGGCACTGGTAGTCCCAGTTACTTGGGAGGCTGAGAAGAGAGAGCCCAAGAGTTTGAGGTTGCTGTGAGCTGCGACGCCACAGCACTCTGCGGAGGGTGACATAGTAAGAATCTGTCTCAAAAAAAGAAAAGGGAAAGAAAAAAATAAAATAAAATACCATTATCCACTTTACCTGCATGGTAACTTTGTACATAATTCTCCATTTTCCTGCGAAGGATTGTGTGTGGGAATGAGGTGATGATCACACAGGACCGTGCCGGCCCCATGTGATGACGTGATACCTGTCATCCTCTGGGTCTGGGGACAAGGTGTCTAGTCCATCCCAGAAGCTCTCAAAGAAGAGCCAAAGTTCAGATATTGGCCATGGCCTTCTTATATGGAGATATCCAAGTTTGCGGCCTTTTTTGAACTGCTTTCTTGATCATTTCTGGTATTACAGATGGAACAATTATTTATTAAATCGTCCAAACATTACTGCAGGTCAGGCACGGCGTCTCACGCCTGTAATCCCAGCACTCTGGGAGGCTGAGGCAGGTGGATCACTTGAGCTCAGGAATTTGAGACCAGCTAGAGCAAGAGTGAGACCTTGTCTCTACTAAAAATGAAAAACTGAAGCAAGAGGATCTCTTGAGCCTAAGAGTTAGAGGTTGTTGTGAGCTATGATGCCACAACACTCTACCTAAGACTCTACCTCAAAAACAAGAAAGAAAGGAAGGAAAGAAAGAAGAAAGTAAAGAAAAAATTACTGTAGTGAGCAGCTTTGGGACTGACACCCAAAGCTTTCTGTGCTGTATGATCTTTCTCCCGGAGATGACCTGGTCTCTCTTCTAACCAACAGAACATGGTAAGGGTGATGGAGGCCACTTCCAAATTTACAGGATAAAGCTATGACTTTCCTCACCCTCACTGGCTCTTCTTAATCTCACGCAGCAAGAAGAGGAATCCAGGTGGCAAGAAAGTGAGGGAGGCCTCCGGTCAACAGCCCTCAAAAACTCGACTCTTGCTGAAGGCCTTGAAAGTGAGTTTGGAAGCGTGGACGCTACAGTGAAGCAGGCTGGAGGCGGCTCAGGCGGCCCTACCCAATATCGTAACTCCAACCAGCCTGTAAGAGGTTTTGAGACAAAGGACTCAGCTAGGCTGCAGGTAGACTCTTGACCCACACAAACTGTAGGATAGTAAATGTTCTTGTCTTCAAAGCCACTCAGTGGGGGAGGGGGTTGTCATGTATTGATAGCAATGGGAAGCTATTCTAATACAGACACTTGTCACCCAGACGAATTACTCGAGGAGCCATCAGGACGAAGGACAGCTCGGTAAATTGGACACAATATACGTGCATATTCAGCAAAAATTGTATTTAAAAAGAACCTAGCAATACCCAAGGGAACAACATCCTCAAAATCACTGTTAACAAGAACTATGCAGGCCTTTTTGTGGAAAACAAAAGGTAAAGTAAGAAATATAAACAATACTTGAGTCATCATGATGCTGGTGGTATTTCTAGATGGAAGGATGATGACCTTGAATAATTATTTCTTTTCAGATAGCTTTAAAGTAGAATGTAATTTCTATCAAAATCATTTCAAATTATTTACTTAGCAAGGAAACATGAATCCAAATTTTTCTCATGAAAGTAAGTATGCAAAAGTAACAGAGAATTGTTTTGAACCAGAAGTCTTGTGTGGGAGAACTAAACCTCATCGGATATTAAAATGCTATTAAGCTACAAAAATAGAAAAAAAAAGATATGATTCTGATTAAGGCCTACACAGAGAACTGAGAGGAACAACATAAACATACCAGAACTATAATCCCTAATTATTGATAATTTAATATATAATAGATCATTTTTTGATATCATATATAGTGATAAATTAAATCCTTTACTTTAGAATGAAAAAGTCACATCATCAAGCAAAAATAAAACGTTAATATAATAATCATTAAATATATTTTAAAACACAGTGTTTAAAAATGGGAGAAAATGGAAGCTGAACTAGCGCAGTGGCACTCAAACTTTGGCAAATGGAAGTAATCACAATGGGTTTGCAAAAGTACAAGTTCCCAGCTTGGTCCGAGAACTCTGATTTACTTCTGTGCCTTTTAACAACACCTCATCATTCTGATCCTGAAAGTCTAAAGGCCACACTTTGAAAATTACTGCTCCTCTAAACCTAGGAGGGTTAGATGAAACAAAAAAGGGGAAAATTTTCAGATCGGATAGCATGTAAATTAAAACAAAGTAATGATGAAAGAAACCTAGGGTGTGTAGGAAGACCACATTACCAAGAAATCGTATTGGAAGAAATTAGCACATACGGTTATTATCGAAAATGAAGAGACAGTCAAACAAACCAATAAGCCTTTGGATGTCTATAGATAAATAAGAAAATAATAACTCTTGCACAATAGGAATGTATTTGTTTAAAAATCAATGAAAAGATGTTCAAATGTACCAGTAACAACTAAAATCATCACGGTAAAATCTCAGTGGTTAAATACCAAATTTGCAAAGGTTTTTTTTTCCTTAAAATTTCAGTATGGAATGCTTTTAAGTTTGCTAAAAGATGACAAAATCTCCTGCAATGCTAATTTTTGTGTAAATTTTTCCACCCCCTTAGAGAGCATCTACCAATATGTATCATACGCTTTATAAATATCCATAATATTTGATTCAGTGGTTTCATTCCTGAAATGTGTCCCCCCAAATAGAGTACATAAACATATTCATCATATTATTTGTAATTGCAAAAATGTTGAAAGAGCTTAAATGCCAACGAAGAGGGTTGATTACGGGTATTCTTTCATTTACAGCCATAGAAATGATTTTTAAATGTGAATGTTATATCATGAAACTTTCTTACTATAAAATGACAACTCAAAGAACATTGAATTGCCTCTAGTATAAGTTAAGCATATGCAAAGATACATTATTTTAGATTATAGATATTTCTGTTATGTAATTTAAGCATAGATTGTAAGGGATATGTTAAAAACCAATAACTAAGCATGTTATGTACTTTGGCCCCATACTAAATGGAGACTTCACGATTTAATACTCACAACCCCATTGACAGGTGTTAGTGCCCTGACCTCACAGACAGGGGCTACATTAGAGATGTCAGAACACAAATGTGAAGACAGGTGGCGGCCAGACCTGGGGCTGGGGTTTAAACCTGGCCTCCCAGACCAAAACTCACGGTCTTTACTTTTGCTTTTGGACTTGTGTCTTCTTAGAAGAAATGAAAGAAAATATACATTCAAGTAATGAATACGGCCATCCTTGGGTGATAGGTCAAGGAGTAATTTATCCTCTTCCCCCTCCTCACCACTACCACCCTCATCCATCTATTTGTATTTTCTACATTTGATTCTATAAATATTCATTCATTTTTATTATGCATTATGGCAAAATAAGCAAAATTAAAAGAAGTAAATGTTTTTGAAATGGTTTTCTTTGCTAGACATAGGAGGGAATATGAAAAAAAGTGTCACTTGCTCTAACACGATAGAAGGGGGGAAGTAGCATGGAGGTTCCTGGGTCCAAAGGCTCACGTCACTGCCCTCTGCATGTGAAGTTCTGGTTCTCCTGGCACCTGTGTTCTAGTGGGGTGTCCACCAACAACACACGAACAGAACAGAAGTAAACAGGGGAAGCACAGACAGAAGCAATGTCTGCACGGATAATACTACCCAGCAGCCTCACATAAACTGACAGCTGGGTAGTTATAGACGAGAGGCAGGAGTGAAATCAGGCCTCTGAAGCTGAGCCCTGGGTGACAGGAAGGCGCAAAGTTGGGGTGTTTAGAAAGAAACACCTAGAAGAAAATCCAGCGAGCAAGAGAGAGGACAGACCAGTGGAGGGCAGAGAGGCAGATGGGATCCAGGTTAGGGGGGACAGGACGGGAGTTTATGTTTGATCACGGGAGTGTCACGACCTGATGGGGACGTTGAGCAGCCCCGTCTAGCACGTGCGCAGGTGGTGAAAGATGAGAGGGCCAGAATGGAGACGCTGTAGTGAGACCAGTTTGGAGGCCGTTCTCGTACCCACGTGAGAGGTGGCTTAGTCGTATAAAACAGGGGTGACAGCGCAGGGGCTGGTGCGCTGTGAGGTCTGGTGTGAGCCTCTGCTCATACTGATAACTCTCCCGTCAGAAACGTGCCAGAGCCTTCCCTCTCCTCCCTTGGAAGCATTTGCGTGTCAGTTAAGACTGAAAACAAGAAATGCGTTTGCAGATGAATTTGATACCACCACCCACGGAAGCTCCGCTCTCCATTCAACGGATCTTTAGATGTTAGACTTTGCCAGATGTGTTCATTTCGAGAATAAGCAAAAGCAAAAATTTAGCCATCAAGTGTGAAATGTGCTGCCAGTGTTCCATTTACTCTTTCTCAACAGGGCAGCATGTGCCTCACTCACCGTAGAGGTGACAGGTGTGAGTGTGTGTGTGAGAGATCTCTCCACACTCACTGTAGAGGTGACAGGTGTGTGTGTGTGTGTGTGTGTGAGATCTCTCCACACTCACTGTAGAGGTGACAGGTGTGTGTGTGTGTGTGTGAGATCTCTCCACACTCACTGTAGAGGTGACAGGTGTGTGTGTGTGTGTGTGTGAGATCTCTCCACACTCATGTTGGAGGTGACGGGTGTGAGTGTGTGTGTGAGATCTCTCCACACTCACATCATTGCTGTGAGCTATGATGCCATGACACTCTACCCATTAATTAATTAATTAAGTAAGTAAGTAATTAAAAAAAAAAGAAACAGACCCAAAGAAACTTGGAGCTCAGAAAGATGATTAAATAACTTGCCCAAGTTCACAGCTACAGAAAGGCAGCTGGAGCTCAAAGTTAGACTCACAGTCTCTCAGGAAGGAAAAGCTCACACTGTTCTAAGTAAAAGTGTACGAGGGCAGCGGGGCAGGGACCACCTTCCCGAGCCACTTTTCAGACGCCTTCAGCATCTCTGCTCTGGTGTCTGGAGCGCCAGCCCCTACTGGGGGGCTCACGACACCCTGAGGAAAGATGGCAATGCAGCAGGAGGCTAGGGGCCGTGGGAGCCGTTTGCTTCTCTAATAGTCCTGTGGCAGCAATATTTAATATTCTCACTGAGGATATTTCCCTTTGTGTCAGCAGAGCCGAGGAAATTGCTCACTGCCGAGAAGGGCCGTATTTTCGCTTCTATTAGGGAGAGAGCAGAGCGATGCTCTGTTCTGAGACATTTAGTGCCCTCTGCCAGCCGCAGAAGCTCTGGGTGCTTCTTATTCACCCGCTATCCATCTTCCCTTCCCACCCCGTGCAGAACAGCCAGCCTGTGCCATCTTTGTCCAGACCAGAAGAGGAGGACGGAGCCAGTGACTTGAGCCAGACCCTCTGAGCTGTGACGCCCGCGTCTTTGGACAAGCCCCTTTCCTTCCCTGAGTCCACTTTCCTCATTTGGAAAATAAGAGTAAAATGAGATGGCTTTCAGGCTGGGACAGGGGGGCTGGTAAGATGGCAAGTGGAGACTGTGCCAGCACACGCCCTGGAGTTGGCTGATTCTGTCGTAGGGTCATAAGTAGGAACTCACGGGAAAGGCACAGGCCTGGAGCCAGCTCTGCCTCAGGTCACTTCTGACTGTGCCCCTTGCCAGACTCGAGGCTTCCTAAGACTTCCCACTGGCCCCAGGGCTGCTGTGCCATGGCCTGTTATCCCCTGTAGAGAGCCCTCCACTCCCTGCCACAAGAAATGCCGGTCAGCCTGCAGACATGGGCCTTGGTCAGCACGCAGGGCTCCAGCATTGGGTCAGCTGGACGCTGGACCTGGGGCCCCTGGGTGCTGGGATCCCAGCAGCAGCCTTGTCTGTAGTCCCTGTCTCAGCCGCCACTGTAGCCCTGCCTTGGTCCTAACAGCCTAATGGTATTTGCTGATGGAAGTGACTTCAGGGTGTAAGTCGCCCTGGCCACATAATGCACAAAACACAGCCCCCGCCTTCAGGAAGGTCAGCATTTAAAGGCGGGAAATAAAAAGAAGGGAGCTCCCCAAACCACCATGTGCTGACTGTCTCCTAGTTAGGGAATTTTCCAGTACTTGACTTAAAACCAGTTCTGGTCACCGGCTTTTATAACCTAAAATGTCTTCACCAAGACTGATCTATCAGGGAGCAATTTAAAGATAATGAAAATTTCGTGTTTGCTTAGCAGGATTTCATCTGTAAGAAATGCCAGACGAACAAGGGAACCTCCCTTCAGGAGCCTGCACCTGTAGAAGTGCACGCCGTGAGCGCACGAGGGACCCCGCACGTCTTCCCAGCCCTCCTGCCACGGCCCGTGTGCTGAGCCACGTCTGTCACATCCGTGTGACAACTCTCCACTGAATTCATAAAACCTTCTTCCCACCACTTCACAGTTGCTCGCAAGTTATAAATGTCAGGTCATTTTCAAGGTCAAGGGCCGAATTAATCATAGTAGCCCCTCTCCTAGTACGCATGCAAACTTACTAGCATTTTTATCAGGTTCCTACCATTTTTGCGAAAAATTGTCAGTCATACAGCCTGGGAGTGTTGTGCCTCCCACCCCAGTTTTTTTTTTTTAACTATAAGCCCTGTGGTTCCTACTGTGTGATTACATGTAGACGAAGAAATTTTAGGAACTCCTATGCCACATTACGGCAAACTTAATTGTACATAATCCCATTAAATTTCACTTAATGAAGGCAGGTGGATATTGTGTCAGGATTTATTACGTGGTGTTATTTTTTTTCAGTATACAGACACAGGAACCGAGGCTCAGCTGCGTCCAGGTCACCATCCCCCCAAAGTGGAGTGGAATAAAAACCTGGGTCAGTCTGATTCCCAAGTGCAGCTATTAGCTGTGGTGCTTTGTGAACGGAAGAAATCTACTTCCCTGATGCTCAGGAGATTTGCAGAGTCAGGACCAAATTTTCACAGAGCATTTGGAGATTTCCAACCAACATTTTCAGGGCTCAGGTGCTATCCAGGGAGATTTAAAGTGTGAGGCAGCCGGCTGCTTCTCTTTAAAAGTTTACATCAGGTTGTTAAGTGTGAAAAGTCAGATTTCCTTCAGGGCTAAGTTTGGCAGTTGGGATCCCTGACATTTCTCTTCGGCATCTCTTTTTTTATGATAAAGGTACGACCTCATTCTTTCAGATGCCTGTTTTGGCTTGTGATTTTCTTTCGATTTATTTTTAAGAGCAGTTTTTGTGACAAGTCAAACATGTGTGTTATTTTTTAATGTGAGTTCCATCACCGACAGCTTAAAATATCAATAAAGTGTTTGGGAGGATGTGGCTAGTGAGTACACGGCAGACTGATGGTTTGAGAAGTTCCTTTCTGGTGATTTTTAACCTTTTAAACGAGGCATATGGGTGATCTGAGACCAACATGGATCATGCAGTGGAAATGAATCCATCTCAACCTACAGCAAGGTTTGATGCGACTGTTCCAATAGTCCTGGACCATTTGCAACCAACCAACAAGGGTTTCAAATGGTCCAGGACCAAGCTGGATAAGTGGGTTCCAAATGAATTAAACAAGCATCCGAACAGACACGGTCTCAAAGTTTGCCTTTCTTTGCTATCACGATATAAAAGTGAACCATTTCTACACGTAATATTTCTATTATTATGTGGGATGAAAAACGGAGTCTTTCTGGCAGTCACAAATGTTTGGCATAATGGGTGTAAAAAGATGAAGTGCTAAAACACAGCTCAAAAGTGAATATTCATCAAAAAAATCTGATGGTGTGTGTTTGGTAGGCCAGCGCTGGTGTGTTAGCCACTCAGATCCGTGAAACCTGGTCATGGATTACAACTGATGTCCCCTGCACCCAGCTGGATGAAATGGTGACAATGCTTGTGATTAAACAGCCAAGATTGGGCAACAGAGTTGGGCCGATCCTCTTGTAAGACAAAGTTACCACATAAACAATGCTGCTCAAACTACAGAGGCTGGACCTGGAAATTCTCTGTCACCCACTGTATTCACCACACCTGGCACCAGCTGACTGCCACTTATTCCAGGCTCTGGACCACTTCTTTCCACGAAAAATATTCAACTCTCAACAAACTGTAGGAAACACCTCTTGCAACTTCATTGCCACTCACTCTCCAGGCTTCTTTGCTCCTGGAACGCACAGGCTATGGTTAAGATGGCAAAGCCGTGCCAAGATTCAGGTGTGTACTTTGATTAATCAGACTGCATTTGGCTGGAGGTGTTCAAACTTCTGATTTGAAATCAGACATTTCAGCTGTAAAGACCTACGATGTCCTAGAGATGTCCCGGCCTCCAGCCGGGAGACACACAGAGGCTCCCTAACTCCAGCCCCCAAGGCTCACACTTTGATTCAGGCATCAGGAGGTACGTGAATCTGCAACGCAGATAAAGCAGACATCCTTCCTGGTTAGACGCCCGTGCAATGACAGAGAAGCCACTCCTGGGATGGGGTGACACGGATGCCTAGGAACGAAGCATTCCAGACACAAGGTGTGGTGGGTAAGGTCAAAGGCTGCTGGAAACAACTGTGAGGTCAGTGTCAAAATGCAAGGGTGGTGCTGGGAGCTGAGAGCCCTGCATAGACTGAGCCGTGTGAGTTAGACGGAGCCCTACTGCAATCAGGAACCTCAGTCTTCCTGTATCAGAAAGGGCATCACTCTAGCCTACTCCTGTATCAGAAACCAAGAGACGCCCCGAAAAACATCTTTTACACCCCCAGCCTGTTTGATGAGCTGTCAGGAACCTATAGCAAACGAGAACCAAAACAGAAAGACAGGGGAATCTCTTCTCCTAACGTTGTCTCTTGACTCTGTTTTTAGGGTGCAGGGTGACCTGCTTTTACACCTCTATTTAGCAACCCCAGAGTTTGGTGTATGACAGAGGCCAGGCCAGCAGACTTTCCGTGTGTTTCCTGAGGGCCTTGCTCTGTGTCGCTTTCCAGTTAAATCTGCCCACAAGCATCTGTGAGTTTTCTCCTGGGCGAGTGCCGCTGGGGTGGCTGGCGGTGGAAGGCAGGAGACAGGGCCGGCAGTCCCTGAACCGGGTGTTGGTGGACGGGGGCAGGTGAGGGCAGACGGGGCAAGATCGCAAGCCTTGTCACATGGGTTACTCTAGGCCACCACAGCAGAGGACCATGCTGAGTGGCTTCAGCAACAACAATGCTCCGGCTATTCTGGAGAACAGAATTCTGAGACCAAGATGTGGGCAGTGCTGTCCCCACTCAGGGCTTCCCGAGAAGGACGTCCTCCCTCCCGGCCTGAGACCTCCCTGCATCACCCCCCCATTGTCTGTCCTCCAGCGGTGTCTCCGTGTCCAGATGTCCCCTTGTGATGAAGACACCCGTTATCCTGCATCAGAGCCCACCCCTCACTTTAACCTGATGACCTCTGTAAAAATTCTATCCCTCAGTAAGGTCATGTTTTGAGGTATATGGGCTCTTAGGCCTTCGAAGTGTGAATAATTTAACTCCTTACAGTGGTTATTTCAGCTTTAAACACCGTCTGTTCTTTTTTTAAGCTGCTCAAAGCTAATACACATCCTCAGAAAGAGGTTGTGGCGTCCTCACCTCTGAGGAAGTGAGGGGGTGGGTGGGGGGACCCCAAGCTCTGATCAGGAGGGGGATCCACCATCTCCTGTCATTTCCTTGATAAGTGCACTGCTTTTCTTCAGGAAAATGAACTCAATTGATTCTAGCTACTCTGATGGAAAATGGCCTCTAGTTTTCCCTTCACTTAGAGAGATACTAGTGTGATGAGACCATTTTCAAGTTGCCGCTTTGCTGAGGGCTGTATATAGCAGTGTTTTTGCCCTTGCTATGAAGAAAGGAAAACTGCTGAGGGCACGACAAGGTGACAGGTGTGGGCAGGGACTCTGTGCATCCAGCAGACACCCAGAGGAGGAATTAGTTTTTGCAGTTTGGCTAAGGTCCAATAGTCATGGCTGTTACCAGGGTCAATGTTGCTTCTTGGCAGGCTGTACGTGAAGAAGACAGACTTGTGAAGCAGACAGCCCCTGGACCAAGTCTCTGCTCTGAGACCTGCATGTGGTGTACAGCCCTGTTCACACCAAGAACATCTCTCTAAGCCTCAGCGTCCTCATCTGTGAAGTGGGCGAATAATTTCTACTGCCATTAGGATTGTTACAAAAATCAAATATATTCAGTGACTTTCAGGAAATGTTAGAAACAAAACAAAACAAAAAAAAGAAAAAAAGAAAGCAGCAAACATAAGGCAGAATGGAATTATGCAATTGTGCCCTATTGCATAATTTATATAGGAATCTTTATTGGAGACTTGAACACCCATTAGGGCAGTTAAAAAGCAGGAGAAAAAAACACGTATAGAAGTGTCACCTCCCTTCCCTTTGCATTCAACATTCTTATATTCATAGTTTTAAGTGAGAAAAAAAAAGAGCACCATAAACCATTCGGTTATGAATTCATTTTCAAAGTAGGGAAAGATGATTAATTTGTTAATGGATGAGTGTGTTCACCGGTTAATGAATTTTATAAGTTGGTTAAATGCTGTACCTGTTCAGTGAGGTTTTATGCCATGAATATTCAGTTAGTACAGATTTTCATTTAGTGAATTACACTTTATGAATATGTGTTTAGAAGAGTCTCTCTTTTCCACATTTAAATGTAGTTAGTGGCCTTAGACGAATTTCAGTGCTCTCTGGAAAGCAAAAGAACAGAAGCAGTGATGCCTGCCCCAGCCTTTGTTTCAAAAAAAAAAAAATAATAAAATAATAAATAAATAAATAAACAAAAAGAAAAAAATCCCCCACATTCTCTCCCCTGTCAAAAGAAAACAGAGGGGATGAGCTTCTCAGAGCAATGGCCAGAAGCAAAAACAAAAGCCAAATACAAACACAGAACAGTGCGAGTGAGCGAATCAGTAAGTGGTTTGTTACAGAAGTGAAGGAATTAACATCAAAGTTGGGACCCTCAAAAGAGCAGACCCAGGACACTGTTGTTTCAGATCTCTAACCTCTGTGTGTCCTCAGTTCAGCTGTGTTTGGTAAGTGCCAGGGACAGCACTCAATATTGAGAATGAATCTGCCCACGTAACACCAATGACCCCTCTGATGATGACACCCCCCTTTTACAGATGGAGAAAAATAGGTTGCAGGTGAAATAAGTTTCCTCAGTCACAAAGAAGCTGTGAGACTGAGCATGACCCCACAGAGTCTGACCCGAGATGTCAGTTAAAATGCTGGGTGTGAGGCCAGGAGCTGCCCTGGACCAGGAGCAGATGCTCCCTCGTGAGGAGCAGGAGCCCACTGGAAAAAGAGGAGAAAATTATCTGAATGATAGCCTACATTGATTAGGGCTTATTATATAACAGGGACTTTACATGATGCTTAGTCCCCAAATTAAGTCATTGAAATTGGAATTATCATTCTCATTTTGCTGGTGAGGGAAAGGTAACTGAGATGCAGGTAAGTTGTCTTGGTCCATTCCAGCTGCTATAACTAAATACAATCCTGAGTGGCTCAAATGATGGGAATATTTTCCTCACAGTTCTTGAGAACAGGACGTCCAAGGTCAAGGTGCCTCGGATTTGGAGTCTGCTGAGGACCTGCTTTCTGGTTCATGGACAGATGTCGTGTGCTGTGTTCTCATACGACAGAAGGGATGGGAGCCTGTATGGCCCTCTTCAGTAAGGGCACTAATCCCAGTCGGGAGGGGTCCACCCTCATGACCTAATCACCTCCTAAAGTCTCCACTGTCACAAGACACTTCTGCCACCACTTGTCAGGGCCTAAGTCTCGGGCCCAGCTTAACTAGGTTCTGGATGCGGACCCCTAAGTTATCTTGTTCAAGTGCAGTTTCTCTTAGGTGCCTGAGGGCTATCTACTTTAGCTGGAGAGAGAGAGAGAGAGAGAGAGAGAGTGAGCGAGAGAGAGAGAGAATCTTAGAGAGAGTAAAGGAGTCTTCTTAGAAAGATAGATCTTAGTCTTTAGCGGAGCTTGGTAATCTTCAGCAGAGAGGTCCCGTGCTGGCGTTCTGCAGGCAGGAGAGGAGACAGAGTCAGAGTAAGTCAGAGTAAGTAAGTATTTTTCAGTGGGAGACACCTGTGGAGGGGAAGGCGAGAGTGGTATACCGTGGTATCCAGAAAGGCCCTTAGCACAAACAGATGCTTCAGAGAGCCACTGAGTGCCATTGCAGCATGGTGCCGTCCCCCACTGCCACCCGGCTGCCTTGCTGTGATAGTCACTTGGGCACTCACCCTCAAGAAGCTTAGCGTTGTCAAGGAACGGTGGTGCACGTCTCAACTTCTGAGTCCGTCACTCCCAGAGACACTTTAAGAAGTGGGCTGCAGAACAATAGTAAAATAAGAATTTTTAGGAATAAAAAATTATTCAAAAAAATCACTTTTAAGGAAATGATTGATTCAATGAGGCTCATTGTTCTTAAGAGAACAGCATCACACCCTCAGAACTCATAGCAACAGGAACATTCCTGCTGCATGTGTTTCCTAATGCAGGTGATAGCCCGGGGACAGCTCCGGGGGACTTTCCAAGCGTTCTGCAAGAGCGTATTTCAAAGGAGTCATTCAAAGATCAGACAGGCAAGGACACAGCCAAGAGGGCTACATGTGGCCTAAAATTTGATTTCTCAACAGAGCACGGATGCGATAGACATCATTAAAACTCCTCAGTTTAAACAAAACAAAAACAATAAAACAACCCCAAACCTAAATAATAATGTGGACTAATGATATTGACCCTGAGTGGGAGTGCAAAGTTCAACGTGGCTTCCTATGCGTTCTTGGGGGAATAAAATGGTGAAAATTCTCTACTGGAAGACTTTTAAAAACCCTGGAGAGCCTTGAGGACTCGAGATCTGGAACAGAGAAAAGATAGTGAGGGTAGTGACCTGGTTAAAATGTCGGCTGACCTGTGGCCCCCCGTGTAGGCACTTCTTCAGCCACAGCTGCATGCTCCGCTCATTTACACCCCGTTAGAAATCCTGAGAGAGGTAAAACCACCCTTCTTGTTTAGTTTCAGAAATCAAACTCAGAGACATTAAGGAAGTTGTCTAAGATGACACAGCTACTAGCAGCAGGACCAAATTTTTTACCGCCTTCCCTGTAAGGGCCGTTCTGCTCCAAGGATAGAGCACTCCTCCACTCTTTAACTGCAAAGGTGGGAAAAATAGCAACAACAATGACTTTTTTTTGAGAAAGAGTCTTACTCAGTCAGCCTGGGTAGATACCCTGGTGTCATCGCAACTCACAGCAACCTCAAACTCGGAGGCTCAAGGGATCCTCCTGCCTCCTCGGCTTCCAAGTGTCTGAGACTACAGGGACCCACCACAATGCCCAGTTAATTCTTTTATTTTTAGGAGAGATGGTGTCTCAGCCTTGCTCGGTCTGGTCTCCAATTCCTGAGCTCCATCAATCCACCTACCTTGGGCTCTCAGAGTGCTGGGATACACGTATGAGCCACTGCATCTGGGCAACAATAATTTTTTTAACTTTATGAGATAGATAAAAATAAAGACCAATTAGAGGTAGTTTCTAAAAAAAGAATATGTTTTGTCAAAGATCAAATTGTAGTGAGGGAGAGGGATTTTCTTAACTTGTTTTTCCCCACTGGAGAAAGGGGTTCAGGCAGTCAGGACCTGATGATCAAGTTCATGAGAAATTTTGCTAAGAAGACAACCAAGCTGGGAAATTAGAATGTTTAAAGCAGCTAATGGCCCAGACAGAGCTTCTGAATGGAATCTCCCAGGTCTGTCCATTGGAAATCTCACAGCAGCCCGGGGAGGAGCGGAAACATTTATCATCGCGAGGGAGAATATTTTGTTCCCTTACGCGCAAGCCATTTAAGTAAATGAAAGGACACACCGGGCTGGGGTGGCCTGTGAGCGTCTAATGTGTCTGCTGATGTCCCCGGCTCCTAAACGTGGACTCAGTCCTCCAAGGGACCCAGGAGTCGAGGGTGGATACTTTCCTCCTTTCTCAGAAAATTACACGAAGGCTCCTGGCATCAGTGTGTTTGAGGCCTCCCGGCTGAGAAAGGAGGAACCCATTTACGCTCACATCTCCCTGACTTGCCCGTCCGGGGACTGAGGGGCATCTGAGCCCCACGCCAAGTTGAGGGAGGAAGGACCAGCAGTGTTCTGTCGGGGTGAAAATACAACAGGTGCCTGACTTCAAGCCAGGAAAAAAGCACACAAGCAGAAATTCCCTGGTCCAGCGAGGATCGCAGGTATTCCAGGAGGGTTGCGGTGAGGCTGCTCAGCAACCGTCCAGGCAACATGGCCGTGGAGGAAGCAGATGGAGACCCTGGTGTCCCACGTCCTGTGTGTGGGCATCAGCTCTACCACTTTCAAGGTCAAGGTCAGTGGACTCAGGCTGACACCTGGAATTCCTGATGGTGTGTGCAGGTGTGTGCAGGGCCCCCTGAGCAGCAGCCCCAAGGTGGTCTCGGGCAGGCCTGACATTCACGGGCAGAGTGCTTCCGTCAGCTTCGGCTGCTGTGCCAAATACCATCGGCCAGGTGGCTTAAACAACAGTAATTTATTTTTTCACACTTTTGGAGGCTGGGAAATCCAAAATCAAGGTGCCAGCCAATTTACTTGCTGGTGAGGGCTCTCTTCCTGGCTTGTAGACACCCACCTTCTCACCGTGTCCTCATATGGCGGGAGGAGGGGAGAGAAAGAGAGAGAGAATATATCCTTCCCTATAAGGCCACTTTCTGTCGGATTAGAGACCAACACTCATTACCTCCTAAAGGCCCTATTTCCAAACACCATTGCCTTCGGGTTAGGCCTTCACAATAAGACTGGAGGTGGGAAAGGCCGCAGTTCACCCGTAGCAGGGAAGAAGCAGGAGAGAAGCCTCAGTCTCTAACGGAAAGGCTGACAGCTGTGAAGAGAGAGGAAAGGAAGTCTGCGTAGAAGGATCTGTGACCGCAGCAGGCTTTCCAGAAAGGTCTGGCCAGGCGCAGGCTGTTCTGGAGCCAAAGTGACCCACCAGGGGAGCCTCCAGCTGGGCGGGAGTGGAGTGTCTGGCACGGTCAGGCTCCAGGACAGGGGCCGCAGGAGCCGTGGTTCCCCCAGCAGGGTGACAGGGTCAGCGGCAGCAGGCACGGCTGTGAGTCCCGGGAGCCTCGGGCAGCAGGACTTCTGGCCAGTGCATTTGCTTGGCTGCTTCTCCATGTAGACAAGGAGGAGATGGCAGCAAAGTGCGTGGCTCAACGAGCTCTGGGCAGGACTGACCGAGTTGGTACAAGTGCGTGGCTCCATACCTCGCCCATGGTGAGTGCTTGATCTATACGAGCTCTGGTTAGAATGCATTTCTCATTCCCCCAGTCTTTGGGTGGGTGGCAGATGACGAGAGCTGTCATTAAATATTCATCCCGGGCTGTGTCTGTTGATCACAACACCCATAGTGCCATGAAATATACCACTGGGTTTACTGCTGTGTAAAAGCTCTCAGAGGTAATCAGTATGGGTGCTGGGAAAGGTTATTGCTCTATAAAAGGGAGAATGTTCCTGACGCGAGGTGGGTGACCAATCGTAAGTGCCTTCGTTATGTATTTGTCTCGGGTTCGGTTGGAGGAACCTAAGAACCACAGAGTCTCAGAATCAAATGGAAAATTTCAAGCCATCTGGTCCCAGTGCTGTGCACTGCTGAGTTTTCCCAAAGAAATGGTACTTCAGCCTCTCTGCAGCAGCAGTGGTGACGAGAAACATACTGTTCAGGCTGCCTTCTGCCTGTCTCTCTGGATGCCTCTCCACCACCCTCTGCTTTCTCCGGAAAGCTCATCTCCACGGGCTGCCTTCTTGCTTCCAGTGGGATCTGGCCAACACATTTAGCCACTGGCCGCCAGGATGTGGACAGGTGGGGACAGGGAAGTCAGGCACCGATTTCTGGGTCCCCGTGGGTCCCGGATTGAAGTCACCACTCCTCTCAAGCTCCTGGGTGCGGCTCAACTGTATCTCCTAACTCATTTTTTTTTCCTGTTTTTTTATTGCCCTGGTTTTCACATTCCATTCTGTGGGTTCCCTCGTGCTCCCCCGTACGTTTGCAGTTAAGTTTGCCATCTGTTTCTTGTTGGTACCCTTGCTGCCGCAGACTATTTTAAACTTACTAAAATGTCTTCCCCAGAGAGGTGAGGAGCCCCCAGGAGTCACCCCGGAAGGGTCACGCCCACCTTTTCAGGTAACCTTTCTTCAAGTCCACGAGGCAGAACTCAATGGGCATTAAAAGCCTGAAAGTACAGACAGTGCCACTTTGAAAACGGAGGCTTTTGTGCCTAAGGTTTTGAGAGGCATTTTGTGAAAAATCAAATTCAAAAGCTAAGTGTTTTCTCTAAATATCCAGCTGAGCTCAATAATCTTTTGTGTTCCTTCCATTCACAGACTTTTCTAAGTCTTTTAATATTCAGATTTTCAGTCTCCAGTGTCTCTTAGGAAAACACCGTGGTCCGTGCGTTCCTTTGTCCGGCAAGGTGCTGTGCGGGGCTGTGTTGGATAAAGTAGTGATACTTTCCATCTGCCCTCAGTTTCCTCCAAAGACTCTCTACACATCTCTAATGCCATTGTATTTTCACTTTGAGTGACTGGAAAAGAAACTGGGGGAATCAAAGAAGAGGCAAGGAGAAAAAGAAGGAGATAAACTCCCAACCTCACCATACCGGTCACCCGCTCAACTGTGTTTGGAATGATGTGTTGTCTTAGTGTACAGTAGAATAATTTTTACGTGTTATAATTATACCTACTTTTATTCTGCATTTTCCAACAACATTATTAACATGCTCACATGTTTTTATGAAAAACACAGTTTGTGAAAAAGAAACCTTATGTAGTTGTAAAGATCATGGGATACACATTGTATTTCCACACCAATAAATAAGTTACTATTTAACATGTTCATAAGCTTTGACTATTCTAAATGTTACAACGTGTATCTTTTGAAGTAAAACTTTCTGTTCAATTTCTTCCTGTAGGTAAGTGGTTCTCAACCTTCCCAATGCCACAGCCCTTTAATACAGTTCTTGTGGGTCGAGACCCACAGGTTGAGAACGACTGCTTTAGGTTTTATGCTCAGAATTAACCCTATGTATCAAAACAGACAAACCAATCTCTAGTACCACGAAACGTACAAAAATTTTCTGTATAACCATACCTGAGGCCAGCAAAATATTGTCATCAATGCAAACCCTGCAAGGTGTTTCCACAGAAAAGATGATCAAGGCTGTGGAAGGGAGCCTTGGCAGACAGAATGTGGTGACAGTCTGGAAGGGCCACACCACGGACTCCGTCCTCATGGTTGTAGAAAAAGAGCCATGAAAATCATCAAGCTTGAAATCATACATTTCCATGAAAGAAAACTGTGTCGAGGGGGTATGTGTGACTTCACAGGATTTACGCCAAATCCAGTCAAGGAAATCATGAAAGAGATTATAGACATTGCCCAAGCGGAGGTGGTGGTAAAGGGTTTCCTAACCCAGATCTTGCAGAAACTCAAGAGCTATCGGACACCAGGACAGAGGGATGGGCAGGCTGTGGCCTGGGCTGGGTTGCTCACACATATATTTCCAGCATTTTGGGAGGCCAAGGTGGGAGGGTCACTGAAGCCAGGAGTTCAGTAGCAGCCTGAGCTACATAGTGAGACCATGATCTCTAAAAAAAGTTTAAACACTAGCTGAGCACAGTGAAATGTGTCTGTAGTCTCAGCTACTCAGGAGGCTGAGGCAGGAGGATGCTTGAGCCCAGGAGTTGGAGGCTGCAGTGAGCTACGATGACACCATTACACTCTAGCTTGAGTAACAGAGCAAGATTTTGCCTCTAAAAGTGGACCTATATATTTTGAAAGGCATATTCAAGTGGAGACAATTGTGACATGCATAAAGGGGAAGGAGATTTTTCTCTTGAAAATCACTGACAAAAGCCACTTTATTGCATCTCTCACCTCATTTTCCGTTCTCTAACAACTAGGACTGTTGTCACTGTTCAACATACGCTTGGTATTTAGGGAAGGAGAAGATGTCATTAGCTCAGACGCTGAGGGACTGTGTGAGGCCAAGTAGGCCACACACCCTCTCTGAGCTTTATCTAAGTAATCAAGGTGCCGGACGAGAGGCACCACACTGCAGGAACACAGTGCTCCCTGGACGGGAAGGAGAACTGCTGGACCCAGTTATCTGCCCACCCGGACGTGAGAAGGAGGGCAAGAAGTGATGATTGGGAGGAGGCTGTGAACCCGCTGTC
This sequence comes from Arctocebus calabarensis, assembly GCA_963573935.1. Lineage (NCBI taxonomy): Eukaryota > Metazoa > Chordata > Mammalia > Primates > Lorisidae > Arctocebus > Arctocebus calabarensis. Next base: position 16,484 of record CAUYON010078258.1, on the reverse strand, counting down.
TGAATTCACATGCCCGCGAGAGCCGGCCGCGGGACGCGGGCACCAGGACAGCGCTCACCCCATTGCACTGCCCGGCTTTGCCCCGTGTCCAGATGAAGAGCCAGGTGGATGCGGAGCACGGCCAAGTGCAGGATCTGAAGTTCAACAGAAAGCCGGACCCCACGCCCTACGGGTCTCAGCTTTCCCCAGCCGAGAGCGTCACACTGGGCCTCCCCCCTGCCCGCAGCCTGCTTCCTGCCCCTCACGCCTCTGCCCTCTCTCTTTTCCAGGCCTCAGCTCCCCCCGCTCCCCACCTCGGGCACCATCGCTGGCACAGAAGGCCTGTGTGGCGGTGCCGGTCCTCCGTCAGCACCCATCACCCTGGGCTGCTCTGTCCAAGCGGCCGTCCCCCAGGGGTCTGTGCACGCGGCTGTGCAGGGGACTAATTTCACCTTGTGTCGCCCTCTGCTGCAGGAGAAGCAGCAGGGAGAAGCCATCACTTCCTGTGCGTCCTGTGCACACGCCTGCTCTGTGTCAACAGCTATATAAATATCTGTCAAGTGAATGGACGGATGAGTAAGTCCCAGGAGAAATCCCTGCAGAAACAGGGTGCAGGGCAGAGCATTCTGCACAGAGTAGGGGCTCACGAGGGCTCCTGGCGCTGCCCTGTGGGGGTGGGGGTGGTTCTAAGCATGGCTGGGGTGGGGGAGGGGGAAGCTGTTTTATTCCCGCCATTGGTTCTCATCGTCCCTGCATGGCAAGACTAAAAGAAAGGCTTTCCATTGCCTCCTGGCTGCTTTTATACTCGGGCCCCTCATTGTCACCGCTCAAACCCCGCCTCCCGCCCTTGGCACACTACTGGGTTTAAAGGTAAACCCTCTGCTCAGGGTGGACCAAGAAAATATATTATCAAGGAAGGTAGAGGAACCTTGGTTATCTATGTTAGGTAATAGTATCTCTCTATCGAATATTTAAATACGCATAATATTAGCTCTCTACCAAATATTTAAATATTCTTTCAACGAACACTTGTGGCGTACCTATTATGAGCCAGTGGTGTGACGTGTGAGGGACACAGGTGACAAACAGCTCCTGGGGTCTGCACCTGCTCCAGGACTCAGACCCAGGAGGGCGCTGAAGGGTCAGGTGCCGCCCAGAGGTGGGACTCGAGTGCTCCAGGATCCCACGGGAATGCTGAGGGCATCCACTGACCACCTTTAGGTACCAGGGGACGTGAAATCCGAGATGTAACGTGCCTTGTGGGCTCCGGAACCACATAATCCACTCTGGGTAACAAGGGGAGGAAAATGTTTCTGAGCAAAGCTTAGAGACATGAAAAGATCCAACCTGTGTGGGGACATAGGCCAGTGTGTCCGGCAGTCTTCTGGAAGAGCAGGGAAAGAGGACAGAAGGTCAAGTTGGGCTGGGCCTGCAGCCAGCTTTGGCCGCCACATTGAAAATGAACGGCAAGAAACAGCAAAGGAAAAGGACCTTCCATCAGCATGAGGCCACCAGGGTGTGTGAGGGCACAGGGGCATCGTGAGCCCCGCTCTCTGGGGACTCCCCCGGGGGTGTGGGGGTCAGAGGCAGCGTGGCCGCCTGCACTCCGTGCTGTCAGCGGGGAAGAAGGAGGCTCCTCTGCCACACACCTGTTTCCCACATTGATGTCTCCACCACTTTATTTACTGCCACTTTTCTGAACCTCAGAAACCCATTCATGTTTATTAATGACTACCTGTAGCACATCTCAAGTGTGACATTCAGAAACTCGAAGCTGTTTGAAATGTGAAATTGCCAAGGAAACAAGAATTCCTCCACATCTGAAACCCTTTCACTCCTGCCTCCCCATAGCTGGGGAAGAAGGGCTTTCAAACGCCAAAGCTTGCTTCGTAGGAAGAGGAGACAACTGCAACGTATTTCAGATTTTAGTTGTCGTTTTAAACAACGATGTGTCAAGGTCTTTGGTAGGAAAAGCTCACTTTCCCCAGTGCAGTGACACCCGGCACGGTCTGAGTAGCCGTGTCTGTAAATGATGTGCGTGTGAGCTCAGGACGGACAGAGCAGGCTCCGTGAGCTGTGAGGAAGGACGCTGGGGTTAGTGTGGGGCGGCCCTGGGCTCAGCCCCAGCCGCACTTTCCTGCTCAAGGTTCGAGGACACAGAATACACCAAAGAGTTAATTCTGTGTCAAGGTCAAATGCACATTTAATTTAAAGTGGGGGTGACACTGTGGCCTGTGGGCTTGACTGCAGGGTCTCTGTGCTCCTCACCAGCATCTTCCAGCTCTTTCTTCCATCCCCCAAAGGAGCAGCTTAGGTGAGAGGGTGGCCTCTGGGGCTGGAGATCTCTCTGGTCCCAGCAGAGGGTCCACCAGTCTTGTGCCCAAGCCACTCGGCGCGTGTGCTGAGTGAGCTGCGTTTGCCCGAGCCCCTGGCCCTGGAGGCTGTTCTGGGAGACATCAGTGCACGGGAGAGGCAGGGAGGCCCTTCCCTGGGAGGAGGCTCCGGGCCCTGGTTGCCCAGGAATCCTCCAGGAGAGACGATTGACAGATTCCTCCAATGTGGTAGCCAACTTCAAGTGTGCGACTCACGGCCAAGGATGAAATACTGATGTGAGAAAAACCAAATGAATGTGCCACCTGCCACTGTCCCCCCCCCGCCCTCCCTCCTTCCTGTCCCCTTCCTCCTCCTCCTCTCCCTTCTCCTCCTTCCTCTCCCTTTTTTATAAACCACTAACGTGATTTATATTTTCGAGTATCTAAGCCCTGGATGTTTTAAACTCTCCAGGGCACATTTTAGGTGGAGCGGGTGGTGATGTTGGGAGGGCAGAGGACTCCTGTGTGACGAGGTCTTCCTGGGCTTGCACCATTTCCTCACGTCACTCACCCGTAATTCTGCGCCCTTCTGCCCAGGTGGAACGTGGAACTGTGGCCAAATCCATGGGGATTGGAATCTCCCTCTACACCCCGGGCTGTGTGTCTTCGAGGATATTATTGGATGTCTCTGAGTCTCACTTTCCACGTGGAGATAACAGATTTACACCGGATCAGCCACAAGATTGTGGTGACATGTTCCCGTGGGAACAGGTGTGTCCTAACGTGTGTATGCCGCTCGGTGGGTCTTCTTGTTGACAGGAGCCCATGCAAAGATGAAGAACCTATTTTTGTTTTTAAAAATTTTTGTGGGTACATAATAGTCATAGGGACTTACGGGGCCATGTGATGTGACACAGGGTTGCAAGTGAATTAATCAGATCAGGCAGTCGGGGGTGCCCATCACCTCAGGGGTTTCTCATTTCTTTGTGTGAAGAACATTTCAGCCCCACTCCAGCTATTTTAAAGTACACTGTAACTTATTGTTGATTTTAGGCACTTTGTTGAGCTATCAAATATTGAACACCCCATTTTTGCACAAGGCAGGTGCACTCTTGTTTCCTGTGGTTATACAAATGAGCTGAAGATCGCCTCAGGGTGGTGTGGCAGGGACCCCTTAGCTCAAAGGCTCATGAACCCCCAAATTAAGTTTCTACATTTCCAGTGACAGGTCTTAAATGTGACCCAAATAACCCAGTGAGAGCCTGGCTGTTCTAGCTGCTTGAGCTCCTATCTTATTTCTTGATCAGCCTCAAAACCCCATTAAAATTCCTATACTTAGATGCCTTTATTAGGGGAAATGTCTACTTGCCCCCAAATTCTTTTAAACAGTTGATCTATTATTCAAGGAGTCAAACAAAACTCTAAAGTGTTGACTTCTCTCTATACAAGGCTATGTGTATTTATACAATTGACTCTATGTGTAAAGTTAAATACAGAAACTCAGCCTTACTTCTAATCATACATCTTTTTTTCACTTGGTCTCTAGTGGAAGTTTCTGTATAAAACCCAGTGATACCCACTCATTCAAGGCCCCTATGTGCCTGGTGGAACAAAAAAGATGGGATTAAGGGACCCATCCCCTTAATTTATTCTTTTGGTAACGATTAATAAAAATCGCATATATCTCCTACTCTTGACTATTAAGGAGAACGTCACTTTATTGTTTCTTTCAGTTTGGTCAGCTATGCTCAACCTATAATCGGGAACTGTCATCAAACAGAACTATAAAGGTAACAGGTTAATTTTCATCACCCTGGAAATAGCTGATTGATGATGCGGTCACGCCGAGGTTGCAATGTTGAAATTTCACAGGTAGATTTGGAATGTTATTTAGGGAGGCAGTAACGTACTTCTCAGGATGGGAGAGTTTGAAAACTCTGAGCACAGTAGTTTAAATGGTAAGTGTCGATGATTTATTTGGTTTGAAGCTAAGTCACAAGGTAGGCACATGGAAAGTGGGTGTAATTGTGCCCGCTTCCCATTAAGAGCTGTGCTTATTTCCCACCTTTACACTGATAAATAATGCAGCAACTGGAACTGGAATTGTCATGCAGCTGTGACACAGAGCTAGGGCCTCTACGGGAGTTTTATGCACATATTGTAAATGAATCAAGGACGTAGTCAACTTGCTTGCCATGAAACACTAAGTTTATGCAGAGCCTAAGAGTAATTTTTCCCCCGGCCCAGATCTGTGTGTGCGCACACATATATAGTAAATAGAGTACACTATTCATCTGCCATGCTCACCATTTTAAAGTGCATAATTAATAAAATTCAGAGGCATTAATTACATTCAAAATGTTGTTCATCCATCACAAACACTTGCCAGCATTTTTCCGCTACCCTCATTAGGTAATGACTTCTGGTTGCTTTTCCTCCGAGCACCTGGTCACCTCTGTCTCTGTGAAGTTTTTTTCTATTCTAAATGTTTCAGGTAAGTAAAATCACACAACATCCTTATTCACTTATTCAACATTCTTATGTCACTTAATGCAACCCGCAGTAACCTGTATCAAAACCTCATTACTTTTTAATGCCAAAATCATGTTTTAGTGGACATATCACATTCAGTTTATCCATTCAGTAAGAGTAAGGTGGGACTTTAATAAATTGATGGGCATGGCTGACTATGTCCTGAACTTCAACATTCTCCTTAAGCGTCCTTCTCAAAATTGCCATTTCTCACCCATCTAGAAAATGAATAAATAAATAGAAATCCACATTGGAGCCGGGAGAAACAAATTTTAAAGGAACAAATGGTAAAAATGTAGAAAGAAAATAGTAGCCAGTTCAAAATAGTCATTTCATATTTTTGAAAAACAGTTAATAGCCTTCTCTCACAAGAGAGGTAAATTTATAAACGGTTTGGTAGAGGCAATTTTTAAATTATCTTTTATCTGTATCTGTATATATAGAGAAGAAAGGAACAGAAAGATCATTTAACATTTTCTTCTTCCTTAATAAGGTAAAACAAAATTATCTTCATTGTTCTGGTAATTATCTCAAAACAAGATTATTATTATCATTGTTTTTGGAAATGGAAAAATACACTTTTTCTCTGTCCTCTCATCCCTGCCCCACCACTTTGCTTTTGATCTCCAAATGTGCTTCCCTCCCCGGGCAATTGTTCAATCTTAGCAGATACCAACGGAGCTGAGTCTGACTTAACTCAGGTCTGGAGGTGTCCGGAGCTGGTGTCACACCCGCAGCTTCACATCCTCTTCCCATAGACGGTTCCCACTTCACATGCCCAGAGTGAGTCCTAGTTGGTCACCAGCCCTTCCCACTTGGCTGGGTGTGAATTCCAGGGTTCGCACCACTCCCTTCGCAAGTTGGTAACTTGCTGTGTTGGCTCACAGGCCCCACAAGAGCCCTGGCCCAGCTTTACTGCTTTTATCACGTAGGAGATTCCAGGGGTTTCAGGAGCTCTGTGCCGGGAATGGGGATGAAGCTCATTGCACAGGTGGGGCCTGCCTCACAACAATTTGACTTATAGTTTTTTGACTTTACGACGGTGTGTAAAGCCATACAGACTCATGAGCAAGCGCATGTCAACCTGCAGGTTTTCATCTTTTTCTGGGTTAGTGAGATATGTGGCTTGATATTCTTTGCTATGTTTTTGTTATGCTGGGCAGAAGCAGCAAGCTGTTTTTCTGGTCAGCCAAGCAGCCTCCGGGCTGGACAACTTCTGCCTGACACTTTCCTGCAGGAGGCTTTCTTGTTAACCCATCAGCAGGTGCCTCCGACCAGTGGTTCTTAGGCCTTGCTGCAAGACAGAAATTGATGACCCTGCCAGGGTGGAATCCACAGGCTAACCGATTAGTTTTACTTCAATCTTCAAAGGTTCTCAGGCTTTGAGCTGCGTGTATAAGTGGCGAGCGCCCGTGCAGCCATTTTGTAGTTCACGTTCAGCAAAGCATTCATTAAATTCTCCAAGATATTCAAAGCTTTACTATAAAATAGGCTTTGTGTTAGATGGTCCTGCCCAAGGGCAGGTGAACTCTCAGTATTCTACATGAGGTTAAGGTAGGCGAGGAAGAGCTATGATGTTCAGAAGGTCAGGTGAATTAGACGCGTTTTGGACTCATGCTGTTTTCAGCCTATTGGGATACTTCAACTTAGGTTTATTGGGACATAGCTCCATTGTAAGTTGAGGAGGGCATTGGTACCTATTTCTTATTATGTCACTGGGTCCCACCTGCCCATGGCTTGGATTTATGCAAATGACCCGCTGATCATTTCAGGTGTAGTGGCCTGGGAGGTCATGATGCTGAGATGGTCACTAAAGGGATACAGAATTCGTACTATTTTTTTTTTTTAGGTTTTTGGCCAGGGCTGGGTTTGAACCTGCCACCTCCGATATATAGGGCTGGCGCCCTACTCCTTTGAGCCACAAGCACCACCCAGAATTCCTACTTGCACATCATTTATGGGCTCCCCAAAATTGTATTAAAAGAGCAAAAAGTCTATAGTATGCCTGGCTCTGCTCACAGGCTTCAAGATCCACAATAATTTCTTAAATGAAATCTTATTTCTAGTTAACATTCCAGCAAACTGACCCTCTGAAATATTTAATCAAATTTGCCTGCTATTCCTTAGAATTTAAATGATGATGCCAAGATTTAAAACCTAGTTTTCTTCCTGAGAAGAAGATAAACAGATAAATAGAAAAAAAATGTAAATCACAGCTGAATTGGATACTTCAAGTGCAAATCAGAACTAGGTACAGTATTTAATTGTGTGGAAAATGTAAATTGCTACTAAAGATAGAACTTCCAGATTAGGGAAAGTGGAGCTCAAGTCTGCGGAGCCTTCTCTTCTGAGGGCTGCACAGCTGTTAATATCCTGTGTTACAGCCTCGGCAACGTCCTTTCACATTTGACAAACTGTCCGAGAGGGAGGGTAGTTCTGTAGAACTCAGGCTCCCGGGGGACACACAGTTCTCCAAGCTGACCCTGCCCAGCCCACGATTGATTCTGAGTGGGTGTTTCCTTGACTGGTCTGGATGAGCCGTCCTAAAATCCAGAAGGAGTAACGCAATGCTCATGCCTGCTGGATACTTGTGGAACAAATTGATTTATGCCAAAAAACTTAATCACCATCATACACGATCAAAAGATTGGAGCAAAAAACAGTCAAATGCCTCAGGTCAAAATAGTTGAAATTACATAGTGGGCTCATGGACTTATATTAGAATAATGATAACTTGCAGTTGTATAATGGATTCTGATACCATGAAAGCTTACTCCTGTGTTAGTCTCTATTTTTAAGTGTGGCCAAAGATCCATTAGGCAGAAGTTGTGTCAATTTCATCATGAAGGACCAACGAGGGGTGCCTCATCTCTAGAGAACCTGCCTCCTACTATTCAACCCCTTAAGTGGTCCTTTCCCATGGGGAATCTGAGCTGGCTTTGTTGAAATAATAAAATGTAGCGATGATTTCCCTGTGAAATACTTGCAACTTTTCCTTGGCCTTTTGGAATATTCTGGGGAAAGCCAATCCCCTTATAAAGATTCCCACCAATATCCCTAAATCTGCTGCGCTTTTTAGGAAACCAGTTGGCCACTTGGAGGTGTTGGTTGCAGCCCTCCCAACTCAGGTACCAAACACGTGATTAAAGAAGCATGTTGGACTCTGTGCTCAGCTGGGCTGTCAGGCGACTTCAGATCTAGCCACCATCTGATGCCATGGGAGACCCACCTCTATGCCCAACGTATCCCCCAGAACTGTAAACGATGCTGGAGAGTTTCTTTAAACCACTACATTTTGGGGGCAGTTTGTTACATAGCCACTCGCAACTGCAACACCAGGTCTACTGAGCTTTTATTATTTTTCCCACCTCATCAGAACGTTACTCAATAAGGGGCATAACTTTACTGGTCAGCTCTCAGGTGGTCATCTGCTATGTGCAGAGAGCGGTGTGAGGCGCTGGGTTCCAGCAGAAGTGACAGGCCTTCCTGTGGGGAGCAGGTGCTCACTGGGTCACTCGCCCTTTATCAGGACGGGCCTGGGTCTAATGCAGCCTCCTCTGAATCTGACCGTGCTCGGTGACACCTTCACACCTGGCCAGGGCAACAAGGGTGGCTTTTCACTGTACTCCTTCCCAATGACTGACCGGGGCTGTAACACAAGGGAATGAACACCACCAGTAGGGCTTCTGACCCTTTGTCCTTGGAACACCCATATGAATACTCCCTAGTCAAGAGGCACCCTGAAATTTAAAATAAGAATATGGAATTTACATCCACCAATTATTTTACATTGGTCCATCCCTGTCCTTCAACTTCACCAGCCCCGCAGGTGGATCATACCCGGGGCTACTCTTGTCTTCCTCCTGCCCTCCCCCACCTTACTCCCCGCCCCCCACAGGGCAGCTTCAACCAGACCACCCCGTTCGGGCAGTTACAGGCAGTTGGCAAGGAGAGTCCTCTTGTCCCCTTGGGAGTCAGACACTCTCGGTGGAGTTTCCTCTCAGTCACTAAATTCCGGGACAGGCTTGGGAACTTGACTTCACCTCTCCGGGCCCTCTTATCTATTCTTCACTCTTAGATGAGTTTGATAAAAGCCAGATCCAGGGACAAGCTACAGAGGAAGTGCTCGGTGTGTTGCAAAGAGTCGTGTCCACAGGGAGCCTGCTATAAATATTTCTCCTACTTCCCTGGGAAGATGGTGGCTTAACGACAACCCTGACGGCTTGTGAAGAGGAGGCACCCTCTGTATTGCCCATGCACGACCTGGGGTGGGGCCTGGGCCACGCTGAGGTCAGGCCAGGCTGGGGCCGCTGAAACATACCCAAGGTGACTCACTTCCCTGATAACCTGCGGAGAAAACTGCAGGCAGCTTCTTGCCCTTCCTCTCGCTGAGCCACACCTCTCAGGACAAAAGACGCTTGGCACCAGAAAAGAAACAAGTCAAGCCAGGAAGAACTGGCTCTGAGTCTAAGCTTTTCCTTTTGAGTTCAGAAAGAGTTGGGCAATAAATAACTAACCTGTACCTTGTCTTCAAGTGGACTCCAAGCCCTGGCTGAGGGGCAGTGTGATCTGAACACATTCCTCAGGTTCTCTGGGCCCACTTCCTCCTCTTTGAACTTGGCATAATTTCTGCATCTTGGGGGTTCTTGGGGGAAATTTCACTGAGCTCTTATGTGTAGATGATTGATCACGTCTATTTCTGTCCTGTTCCTTAAGCCTAAACCATACCAGGAAATGGGTTTTCTTTGCTTGTTTGTATTTTCACTTTTACTGTAATGAATGTTCTACTTTCGTATAAAAAACAAGGCTATTTTATTCTGTAAAAGAGAAATTAAGTGACGAGTGCACAAGGAGACCGAGGCTCAGAGGGGATTATGTGGCCGTCTCCCAAACCCGGCTGTTGGGGACAGAAGTGAGACCCCAGCCTGGCTGGTCCTCCTGGGCCCAGGGGCAGGGGTTTCCTGTGCGCTAAGCTCAGCTCTTTCTAACTTAAACTTCCGGGGGTTTAAATTTTCTTTCACACTCAGTACTCCCGACTTAGAATTGGTTTTGAAACAGACAGTATATTTATGTCTCAGTGCCAATTGATCTTTCAGGAAATAGATTAAAACAGGCTCCCAGACTAAGCAAAGGCTGTCCTATAAGTCAGCTTTTCATAGGGTCTACAGGATGAAGACACAAGGAGACTTTGCAATGTCTGCTTTCTTTTCTAAGTGGCTTTCTAGAAGCCATTTGCCCCCCGGACTAAAGAACATAGCCCTACGACCATTCTGAAGGCTGTGTGTTTAATCCCTTTTATCATTGCTTTGCTGAAATCAGAAGTGTATGCAAATACTCTTTGAGGCAAAGGAGTCACAAAGGGACCTCTAGCCAGTTGTTCACTGCATTCCTGTCCTTAATACTGCTTTGCTCACGTTGAGTTTACACTGGGTTAAAATCCACATTCCGAGACTTGCTGAAGTCGGGATTGGCTGGTACTGTTGCATCCAAGAATCCCAGTGAAGATAAATCTTACAATGCAAGAAATAAATCTGATGGCCACAGTGAGACATCAGAAATTAAAAAGAACAACACAGAAAGGAGAGGGCGAGCAGGAACGTACCAGCTAAGAAACACTTCTTCCTTTTTTTTGCAGTTTTTGGCCGGGGCTGGGTTTGAACCCGCCACCTCCTGCCGGCACCCAACTCCTTTGAGCCACAGTTGCCTCCCCCAGAAACCCATTTTTTAAAAAGTAGTAAAAGAATCTAGATTTTTCAAAGAGTGCGACACAAGAAGCTTTTTTGAGTTGGGGGCAAGTTAATTATATTCAAAAAAAGATACTGTCTCCAGAAAAATCTTTTTTTTTTTCTTTTTTTGGTTGGACTGAAATATTTTAGTTCCTTCATATAGAGACATATTACACAATGTTAACAACCATGAAAAACAATACAAAATGCCCTCCATTTAACAAGTAGAAAAATATAACTAGTATATATGGCAATTGTGAATCTAATACTGTACAGAAGTAATTTATGGATTTTACAAATAAATTATAGCTTAAATGCCTTTTGAAAATCCTCTTCCCGCCCTCCCCCAGCTGTACAACAGAACTTAGGTAGGACAGTAGCAAAGTTTCCGGGCCTAGTTTATTGCCAATCAGTGCCAGTCAAATGTCCTGCCGACAAGCTCGAAGAATTTTTTATTTGGCTCGTGGAAATATTCGTGCAGTTTGTGGAGCAGTTTGGGGTCCACGTGGGGGTGCGCTCGGCCTTTGGACTCGTGCAGGCAGCGGTCCCGGCCGCCGTCCCGCAGGCAGTAAAAGCCCTTGGTCTTGTTGAAGTAGAAGTTGGAGGCGTTGATCTGCGGGGACAGCCTCAGGAACCGTTCGACCTTCTGGATCTCGGGGAAGGGGTCCCTGATGAGGCGGTCCCCGTCCACGATGTGGATGCGGCGCAGCGGGAAGAAGCGCAGCCAGCGGCGCAGGTGCTCGTGGTACAGGCTGCGGTTCAGCGCCTTGTAGTCGGCGTTGAGGCGGCCGCCGCGCAGCAGCACCTGCTGGATGGTGGGGTAGGGCTTGCGCTTCTGCACGTGGTTGTAGAGCACCTGCGTGTAGTCGGACAGCACGCGCTCCGCCGGGTCGCGCACGATGAGCAGCAGGCGGACGGCCGGGTTCATGCTGCGCACCCGCTCAGGCACTTTGGGCGACGTGAAGTACGCGGGGGTCTTCTCCACCGTGAGCTGGTGCGGGGACGAGAAGGGCATCTGGCTGAGGTACCAGCCCAGGCCCTGGCTGTAGTGCTCCTCCCAGTCGAAGAAGTGCACCTCGTTCTCGGCGGCCGCCACGCCGGGGTGCAGGCTGAGCATCTCCAGCAGCGCGCGCGTGCCGCCCTTGCGCACCCCGATGATGATGGTCTGCGGCAGCTGCTGCACCGAGCCGTTGCGGGCTCCGACGCTCCGGCCGTCGTCCTGGAGGGGCCCCGCTCTCCCCGCGAGCTCGGGCTGGCCGGCGGCTGCGGGGCGGGAAGGCGCCAGCTGGGGCTGGGCCACCAGCAGCACCGCGCCCAGGAGCAGCGCGGCCATGCCGGACACCACGGTGGCTTCACTGGGCCGCGCGCCGCTGGGTCATGAAGCTGCAGCGGGGACGCCTCTGGTCAGCGGCGCATGGGTGCCGCAGGCGGCCGGTTACTGGGGAACAAAGAGGGCACAGGTTAGGCCGAAATAAACACGGGAGATCAGACGGACAACAGCGGCCGCTCCTCGGTGGACGCTACGTTCGCCCCCCTGGGACTCTGAGCTGCTTACTCAATCGCTAAAGCGCCGGTGGCACGTTCTCTGCACAGGCCCAGAAAGTAAGTATTCTGGGCTTTGGGGGACAAAACTGTCTCTATGGCAACCCCACTGCCATGCTGCTGGCACAGATCTAAGCGGCCACGGCGACACACACAAAGAAAGGGGCGTGGTCGTGTTCCGAGGAAACTTACTTGTAAACACCAACATTTGAATTTCATATCTCATTAAATATTATTCTTTATTGCTGTACTTGTTTATTTTTGGAATGCTTTGTATGCACAAAAGTCAGGCCAGGCTTGGCTGACCAATGAGTTTGCCAACTCCTGCTGTACAGGAGATGGTGGGAAGGTCTTTCACACCTTAGCAAACACCCCTGAGTCTCCTGCGACTTGCCAGCCCCTGTCAGAGGGGCAGGTGAGACAGAGGCTGGCTTTGTCTCTGCATCCTGCTACCTCCGAAGGCTCTTCATCTAACACTACCTAAAGCAGGTCAATTAGTATGGTAGGTTCACTGTTCCATCTCAGCTCTTTCCCCTGCATCTGCCCTTGACCATGCCTCCCTTTGTGGTGTGTGCTTCCCAGCAACTAGGTCTCGGCTTGGCCAAGGTCATGTGGTTAGAAATGAGGAAAGGCAGGTCCCCAGCCTGGCCTCAGAGGTCTTGTGTTTTTCTACCAGGTCCTGCCAGGGGAAGAAAGCACCATGGTCAGGGGAGGGGGGGGAGGATGAGGGGTCGGTACAGCAGGCTGCCCCATGAGTCCACTCTGTGCAGCTCAGCCATCCCAGCCCGTGAGTTTTGGTATAGTTTGCATTGCAGCCCAAGTGTGGGAAGGTTCATGGGTGCAACGTGACTACAGATGTCAAGGTGATGTGTGTTACACCTATAACTTAGGGGCTGTAATGTTCCCTAAAACAACTGGAGATGGAAGAAGTCTTTGAAGTGGGCTCAGCACAGTGATTTCTGCAGTACATTCGTATGGCATGAGAGAATCTCAGGTGTGCCTCAAAATGTTTATAGATCATTAATTAACTAATTTTCGAAAGAAGTTCAAAGCATAGCATATATATTCTTTTTCTTCCTCTTTTTCTCGATCAGCATAATTTAAGTGTGCTGTTAACTATAGGTTCAAGTGTGCTGTGAGATAAGGAAGGTTGAAAAACACCAGCCTAGAGGAATAACAGGTGTAATGACTAGAAAGAGCAAAGAGCCTTCAGGTGTACAAAGCTTTACTATTTATATAGTCTCACAGTCAGCTCTGTGGATGGTCACCACAGTCCTACAGGGCCAGCGGGAGGCGGGAAGGGCATCGCCACCACTTCACGGGTGACAGTCTTGTCTAAGCACACAAATGTATAATCTCTTCCAAATTCACAGCCCAGATTCAAAATTCTCAATGTAAGGCTCTTTTTTTCCCCCACAAACCACTTCCCTACTATCAAATTTCGCATGTTTACCTATCTCGTAACATTCAGGTTGGAAAGTCCCTTGAGGTCACAGAGACTCCCTTCCTATACCCTGCCAAGTCCAAAACATGGGCGAGTCAAGGGTTCCTGTTTTTAAAGAGCAGATACACAATAGTAGCTTGTGTTTGACAATCTCCCCAAAGAGGAGGTTAAAAGCTCTCATTTAAGTCACCCCTGTTTGAACACATTAGAGAAAAGGTTAAAGACCAGTCCAGCCTGGAGACGGTGGGATTTACAAATCCAGGAAAAGTGTTCTGCATGAAAAGGACCCATCGTCATCTTTATAGCAATTTTATCATTTAATTCATTAGTTAAAAACTTTTCCAGAATGAATAAATGAAGAATGAATTCCCAGACTTGCCATTGTATGATCAACCAGCTGATTTGCCCCTGAGATTGTGTAATCTGTGTTGAAAATCATATATTAAAGAGTAACAATTAATTGAATACAAGTCTCGCGGGAACCACGGTATGCTGGAGAAGGGACTTGGAGGCTGCATGGAAAGTCTTGGGAACAAACGAATGCTTAGGCTGGATGGCACAGCAAGACATGGTTTCAGGTTGGTCCTTCTGATTAGATGAGCTCATTTGCTTCAGTCAACTGAAAGTTTCACTGTGTTTTAGTCAAATTTCATTTCCTTCTCAACGGCTCAAGTGGAGAAGCATGGGTGGATACTCTGTAGCACCAGGACATCCCATCTCCAGACACAGCAACCGGCCCACATTGTCAACACCAAGCAATCAAGCCAGGGGCCAGACGTGACATTGACATTGTCTGACCATAGCGCCCCTTCCACTCCGGCATGAGCCGTCCTGGGTAGCACCATGAGCAGCTGAGATTTTTTCCTAAAGGGGAATTACTGGTCGACAGCAGGGAAGAAACTAAATATAGTTTGTCCTTTATGATAAAAAAGGGGGGGCAGCTAGTAGTTTAAAAGCTCCTTGTTTGTACTTTAAACTTTCCAAAAATGTATTTACTTATGTCTAGACTTTTTTTCATTCCAAAAACATTTGATGTATATGGAAAAAAATAGCTACAGTCTTATACACACATATGGCATGTTCATACACACGTGCTATGTATAGCCTATGGAGAGAGCACACACGAACACACGTCTCTGTGTAGAAGGCTCTGCGTGTGTGTACATGGATAAGGGCTGTGTGTACATGTGTTCTTATGCAGATGTATACACACATAAACACACATAACACATATTGTAGCAACACATACACTGGGCAATGGAGGCTGAATTCGTCTTTTTCATTTTTTTCCCTACCCCTTCACAAGCAAGACCAGCTTCCTCTTGTACAGTTTGATAATTTGCACTTCCCACTGGCCCCGACAGGATTCCTGGGCCTTTTAGAAACACTGTCAGAAAGGAAAGGATTCCTAGGCTCAGGTGAACCGGTAAGCCAGTCCTCTGGGCCGCTGTGATCTTGACAGTGGCCCTACACACATTAGCTCAGAAGAGAGTCATTTAGTCCCCACGCCCACACCCCAAAGTCACACAGGTGCCCTGCACCTCTAACTTTCAGCTCCTGAGTTCCTGATCTGTAGGTTAGCTGCTGTTTATTGTTAACAACAGCCAGTAAGTAGGAGGTCCTATCATACAAGACGACACTGTTTTGGGGATTCCAAAGAAGAGACACCCAAGATCATCTACCGAAGTAGTGAGAACACTGCAACCAACCGCAGAACCAGTGGGCACACAGTGGGGTCCAGCTTGGGCATTTGTCCTCCTCAGGAGGAGGCCAAAGGAGGCACCCGGGCTTCGGAGTCAGGAAGCCTGTCTCTCCTTTTGACCATAGGCAAAGTGACTCAGCCTTTCTCAAAGACAGTTTCCCCACCTGTGAAACGGTCATAATTAGCCTCAAGTGGCTACTGTGAGACTGGTACGAGATAATGTGGGTCAAGTCGTGCAGTGGGAACATATGAGCCACACATGCCATTTAAAATGCTCGAGGAGCGACATTTAGAAATAATATACATTGCATACCCTAATCCATCCCAAGTCAGTCCAACATGCAACATGCAACAATTAATGAGAGGGTTTGCAGTGTCTCACAGTCTTCCGAATCCAGTGTGTGCACTCAGCCTTACAGTGCACAGCCAGGCTGCGTGCGGCCAGTGGAGGTTGAGCTGGGCAGCACGGTGAGCACCAAGGGCAGTGGCAATCCCTAGTCTGAACAGTCATCAGGTGTAGAACCGCTCACCTTCTTAATAACCAGATTTCCTACGCACTCACAGATGAGGAGCTTTCTGAACAGGAGGAGGCCCAGGGAGGCAAGTTTGAACTTGCAGGTAGCACCAACACAAATCCTTATTCTTTCCCAAGAAATGAGCCAGAGAAAACCAAACAAATAAGAGCTTTTGAAAATTTGGAGCGCTTAGCTACTGTGTGCAGGGACAGAGCACACTCCACACAGCGCCTGGACCTGAGGCCACATCACTGGACAGGGGCGATGCTCACGGCTCTGTCTGCATGCAGCCATGCTGCGGAGAAGGTCCCTCCACACGGGGCTCCCTGTAATCCTCACTGCACATCCTCAAGAGAACTCAGATTATTATTAAAAAGGGATACTCATCCATCAACCCACGAATGGATTAATAAATTGTGGTACATGTATACCATGGAATATTACGCAGCCTTAAAGAAAGATGGAGACTTTACCTCTTTCATGTTTACATGGATGGAGCTGGAACATATTCTTCTTAGCAAAGTATCTCAAGAATGGAAGCAAAAATATCCAATGTACTCAGCCCTACAATTAAGCTAATTTAAAGGTTTCCTATGAAGGCTATAACCCAACTATAGCACAAGAATATGGGAAGGAAGGGGGGGAGTTTGGGGTGCTGGGAGGGTAATTGGTGGGCCACACCTATGGTGCATCTTAGAAGGGTACAGGCGAAACTTACTAAATGCAGAATAC
>CAUYON010078252.1:0-11683 GCA_963573935.1 Arctocebus calabarensis | reverse complement strand
GCCCCCAAAAGGTGGCAAGACCACACCCCTTCTCTCCTTCCCTCTCTTTGCTCTTCCTTTCCCCCATCCCTCCCTCCTTCTTTCTCTCTCTGCTCTCCTCTTCCCCCACCCCCATCATGTCATTAATTGTCATTAATTGTTCTCATATCAAAATTGGGTGCATAAGATTCATGCTTCTCCATTCTTGTGATGCTTTACTAAGAATAATGTGTTCCACTTCCATCCAGGTTAATACAAAGGCTGTAAGGTCTCCATTTTCTTTAATGGCTGAATACTATTGCATGATGTACATATACCACAGCTTGTTAATCCATTTCTGGGTTGGTGGGCATTTAGGCTATTTCCACAGTTTGAGGATTGTAAATTGAGCTGCAATAAACAGTCTAGTGTAAGTGTCCTTATGATAAAAGGAATTTTTTCCTTCTGGGTAGATGCCCAGTAATGGGATTGCAGGATCAAATGAGAGGTCTAGCTTGAGATCTTTGAGGGTTCTCCATACTTCCTTCTGAAAAGGTTCTATTAGTTTACAGTCCCACCAGCAGTGTAAAAGTGTTCCCTTCTTTCCACATCCATGCCAGCATCTGCAGTTTTGAGATTTTGTGATGTGGGCCATTCTCACTGGGGTTAGATGGTGTCTCGGGATGGTTTTGATTTGCATTTCTCTAATAATTAGGGATGATGAGCATTTTTTCATATGTTTGTTAGCCATTCGTCTGTCTTCTTTAGAGAAGGTTCTATTCATGTCTCTTGCCCATTAATATATGGGATTATTGGCTTTTTTCATTTGAGTTCTCTATAGATCCTAGTTATCAAGCTTTTTTCTGATTCAAAATATGCAAACATCATTTCCCATTGTGTAGGTTGTCTATTTGCTTTGGTTGTTGTCTCCTTAGCTGTACAGTCTAAAATCTAGTATGCTGATGCCCCTGGCTTTGTTTTTATTATGAAGAACTGCCTTAGCTATATGTTTTTTTTCTTCATACCATACAAAATGCAGAATCATTTTTTTCAAATCTTGAAAGTACAGTGTTGGTATTTTAATAGGGATGGCATTGAACCAGTAGATTACTTTGGGAAGTATAGACATTTTAACAATGTTGATTCTTCCTAGCTGTGAGCATAATATGTCCTTCCATTTGTTAATATCTTCTGCTATTTCTTTTCTTAGGATTTCATAATTTTCTTTATAGAGGTCCTTCACCTTTTGTGAGGTGTATTAGGTATATTTGGTTAGGTATATTCCTAGGTATTTCATTTTCTTTAAAGCTATGGTGAAGAGAGTTGTGTCCTTAATTTGCCTCTCATATTCACTGTTATTGGTGTATTCAAAGGCTACTGACCTGTGGACATTGATTTTATACCCTGAGACATTACTGTATTTTTTGATGACTTCCAGGAGTCTTGTGGTTGAGTCTTTGGGGTTCTCTAAGTATAAGATCATATCATCAGCAAAGGGGGAGAATTTGACCTCCTCTGCTCCCATTTGGATGCCCTTTATTTCCTCATCTTGCCTAATTGTATTGGCTAGACCTTCCAGCACTATGCTGAATAGTAATGGTGACAGAGGACAGCCTTGTCTTATCCCAGTTATAAGAGGGAAAGCTTTCAGTTTTACTCCATTCAGTAAAATATTAGCTGTGGGTTTGTCATAGATAGTTTTAATCAGCCATTCATCTATCTTCTTTAGAGAAGGTTCTATTCATGTTTCTTGCCCATTGATATATGGGCTTGTGTCTTCATTGTTGTTATGCTCAAGGAAGTTAATGATTTTCTGTTTTATTTCTTCCTACACCCAACTGTCATTCAACAGAAGGTTGTTTAACACCTTTGTGTAGGGTTGAATGTTTTTGTTGGAGTTGAGTTCCACCTTTAGTGCCTTGTGGTCTAAGGAGATAAAAGGTAAAATTTCAATTCTTTTGAGTCTGTTGAGCTTTGTTTTGTGTCCTAGGATATGATCAATTTTGGAGAATGTTCCATGGGCCGATGAGAAGAATGTATATTCTTTATCGTTGGGATGGAGTGTTCTATATGCGTCTATCAAGCGCAGTTTTTCTAGGGTCTCTTTTAAGTCTCTTATATCTTTTTTAAATTTCTGTTTAGAGGTTCTGTCCAGCTCTGAAAGAGGAGTATTAAAGTTTGCTGCATATTTCTCAGACAGAGTAAGGTCTGTTTCAAGAATCTGGGAGCATTTAAATTAGGTGCATAAATATTTAGAATTGAAACATCTTCTTGCTGTATTTTTCCCTCGACCAATATAAAGTGACCATCTTTGTCTTTTTTGACTTTAGTTGCTTTAAAATTCACATGTATCTGAAAATAAGATTGCAACTCCTCTTTTCTTCTGAATTCCATTTGCCTGAAAATTGTCTTCCAACCCTTAACTTGGAGTTTTAATTTGTCTTTTGAAGCTAGGTGTGTTTCCTGCAGACAGAAAATGAATGGCTTGTGTTTTTTAATCCAGTCACCCAATCTATTCCTCTTCAGTGGGGAATTCAAGCCTTTAACATTTCTTGAGACATTTGATAAGTGTGGTAGTCTTCTATTCATCTTATTTTGTGAGAGTCCATTGCTTAGTTTTATCTTTTGCATCATTGTGGAAATTAGGTTCTGTCCTTTAATTTCTGAGTTCTTACTTTGCCATTGATCCATTGTGATGGTCAGCGTGTAGAACAGGTTGAAGTATTCCCTGTAGAACTGGTCTTATTGTGGTGAATTTCCTCAATGTTTATATGTCAGTAAATGATTTGATTTCTCTTAGCTTAGCAGAATATAGAATTCTGGGCTGGAAATTGTTCTGTTTAAGTAGATTAAAAGTAGATGACCATTGTCTTCTTGCTTAAAAAGTTTCATTAGAGAAGTCTGCAGTCACCCTGATGGATTTGCCCATGTAGGTCAACTGGCGCTTACTCCTGGCAGCTTGAAGAATCTTTTATCTTGACTTTGGACAGGTTCATCACAATGTGTCTTGTAGAAGCTCTATTAAAGTTGAGGCAACCTGGGGTTCATTATCCCTCTGAAAGGAGTGTTTCAGAATCTTTGGTGATATTTGGGAAATTTTCATTTATAATATTTTCTAGTATAGCTTCCATTCCCCTGGGGCATTCTTCTTCCCAACATCAAAGATTTTGACAAGTAGTTCTTTATTTATTTTGGGTTAATGTAAAAGTATGTATGATTAGGTTACATTGCTTGAGTTTATAAGGTAAAGTCCAACTTGTAGATGCGTCCTCCACTCAGGAAGTGTGCCATATACCCATACATTGTACCCATTAGGTGAGAAGTCACCAAACATCCTCCCCTTTCTTGAGTGAAATTATGTTTTTCTTTCATATGGGCCTGTAGTTGTTAATCTACTAATTTCAACTTAGTATTGAGTATATCAGATACCTACTTTTCCATTCTTATGATACTTTACTTAGGAAAATATTCTCCCAATCCTTCCAGGTAAATACTTTTTTATGGCTGAATAGTATTCCATGGTATACATATACCACAGTGTTTGAGTCCATTCATAGGTTGATGGGCACTTGGGTTGTCTCCATGTCTTTGCAATAATGATTGTGAATTGAGCTACTATAAACATTTGAGTGCTAATGTCCTTATGGTAAAATGGCTCTTTTATTTTGGATTGATACCTAAGTAATGAGATTTCAGGATCAAATAGAGGGTATATTTTTAGTTCTTTGAGGAATCACTATACTTATTTCTATAAATGGTGTATAAGTTTTCAGTCCCACCAACAATGCAGGAGTGTTCCCTTCTCTCTACACCCATACCAACATCTGCAGCTTTGGGACCCTATGATGTGGACCATTCTTTCTGGGGTTAGGTGATATCTCAAAGTGGTTTTGATTTGCATTTCTCTGGTGATTAGGGATGATGAGCATTTTTTCATTGCTTGTTGGCCATGTACCTGTCTTCATGAGAAAAGATTCTGAGCATGTCTCTTGCCCTGTTATTAATGGAGTTGTTTTCTCTTTTCTTCTTCATTTGCTTGAATTCTTTGTAGATTCTGGTAATTATCCCTTTGTCAGAACCATAATACATGAATATCTTCTCTCATTCTGAAGGTTGTCTATTCACTTTGTTGATTATGTCCACAACTTTGCTGAAGCTTTTTAATTTGATCAGGTTAGATAAGTAATTCTTAAAGCATAGGTCTGATGCAGTAGCAGCAGCATCACCTGAGATCTTAAAAATCTAAACTCCCCGGACACCTTCCTAGAAATGCTAAGGATGGGAGACCAGCAATCTGTTTTAACCAGATCTCCAGAGTGCGATACATGCTTAAGTTTGAGAACCACTGATTTAGCTAATATAGGCTATGTAACTTGCTGGAGAAAATAATTTCAAAGTCTGGTAAACCTTTGTAGTCAAACGAAAAACTACTCCAGAGATTATGAAAAAATCTTAATGTTTGCATTTGAATAGTGCTATATACTTTCCAAAGCACTTTCGAATACACAATTGCTTTTGATTCTTTTATTCATTCTATAAGGTAGGCAGGGCACAATAATCTTGCACCAAAAAGTGCAAGGATTGGATAAAGGTTTCTTAGTGACATTTGGGGTGGCAACAATGAGGTGAATAAAGTCAGAACTTTATAATAACCCTCCCCCCAAGTGCCCTTTAATCACAGCTCCATGCAACTTTAAACCTAAAAGGGACATTACAATTGCTACATCTTCATACAGAAACTTTTCTCATTGTCCACCGCCCCCAAGCACACTCACATTTATGACCATACTTCAGCTCACTATCAAGTATCTATGCTATTTTTTTCACTTATGAACTCTGGAGAGTTAGGGGAGTAAGTGGCCTTTGTCCTTACCCATGAGTCCAGCAATCTAACAAACATTGAAGGTACTGTTGTTGTCTCTATTTTAATCCAAGGATTGTGGGGTGAACAAATTTGTTCAAGGTTACAGGGGTAATTAGAAATACAACCAAGACAGAAGCCAGGAATTCTGACTCCTGGAAAGCAGGCTGGAAAGAAATGTCTTCAATGTTGGTTGTTAAATAATAGCCATGCAGAGAGATGTAAATATTGACTCAATCTCTATTTTCTATTTCTCTGATACACATACACATGCATTTTTGTGATATACTATTATACTTAGAGGTCATGTACTCAATGGCGCATGCAGCATAGAAAATCTCCCTGTACACTACATGTGGGTCATTCCACCTCTTCTTGAATTCCTGCTGCTATGGAGACCTCACAGGGATCCAGTGCCAATCTCTCTTATTGCTCACTTCTGTTGTGATGTGTTTCTGTTTTCCAGAAGCTCATTTGAGGTTGCAGAGTCTTTAGGAAATGTCCACTTAATTCACTGATGGCTGGATAGTGAGTATACAGAGACCCTTACAGTAATCATTGGCCGAATATCTGCCCACACTGCATGAAGGCATCTAGAATTTCACATCTAGAATTAGTAAATGGTGTGGAAAGAAGACTCTTGATCAAAGTCAAAAAAACCTTCCATAACTCTCCACAAATCCCAAGTAAGCACCTTTCACACAACTCAGCAGGAACTCCACAGCCCCACAGCTGTCAATGAGGAAAATGCCTCCAGGACCCTGAGGAAGTCAGTAATGTGACTCAAGGAAATCGGTTGACATCTCCTTAGGTAGATGCTGACACCCATCCTTGGTAAGTGCTTTTATTTTCTTACTCTTCCAACCAATTTGATGAGCCTCGCTGCCTTCCCTTAGGATGAGAAGATACACAGACTCAATTTAATGACTCACCCTGGGTAAGAGGTCAGCAATTAGTAGGACTGTTGGCAAATAATCATTCCTAGGATCACCTTGCTGTTGAAAAGCCAAAATCAGCACAGTTCTAATATGATTAATTGAAGTTGTAATTTCAGTGTAGCTGTCATTCCACTCAGGAATTGATGAGCTAGCTACCCTTGGTAAGAAGTTTTAGCGATCCCTTTTCATTAAGGGGAGATCAAAGGTTTCACTCTGCCCCCTCACCAGGCAGCCTCTTTGCACTTCTTCCATTCCCACCACAGGTCTATTGTAAAGTACAAGAGACAGGAGAAGGGGGCATTATAGCTCTATTGGACCCATAGGACCTCAAGCCTGGCTTTGGACAGGTGGATAGGGATATGTCACTAAAGGACAATACTGGGATGACAATAGACACCAGCCATCCTGGCTGGATCATTTTACAGAGTGAGAGAGCCTGGACCATCCAGGAGAGTGGGGTCCTAGTCATACAGCATTGGCTCATGTATTCAGCATTTCTAAAGATGGATCAGCCTCCATACATGAGTTTGCTTAAGGACTGATATATCAACTCTGATATATTTTACAATAATCATTGATAAAAGTCTTTTCAAAATTTATTACATATTTCCTGGACAAAAAATAAAATTTGCCAAGCATAATTTAAACTTTTCTTGCTGTAAATTTCACTAACTTGATTGTGCATTCATGTGCTGGTCAGAAAAAGTGGTATTTAAGTTTGGGGGGGTGGTTTTTTGTTTGTTTTTTGTGGGTTTTGGCTGTTGCCAGGTTTTAATCCATCACCTCTGGTATATGGGGCCAGCACCCTACTCCTTGAGCCACAGGTGCTACCCAGTATTAAAGTTTTTGAGGCTATTTGTATACTGAATGGCCCCAGACTGCTAACATTCTAATGTTCTTATGTCTGAGCTTAATAATTATGTTTTTTACCTACTTTTAGACTTTCACCTGTTGTGTTTAGCGGTTATAAAGAGGGACAGGTGCATGAAAGACAGAAATCCCTAGGACTCCCTATCAGGGGATATCTTCTCTTCCTTGCTAGTGTTTATTAGTGCCTGGGATGCAGCAGGCGATCAATAATTAGCTGGTGAATAAAAATAACATAGTTTCTTTCTACTTTTGGCTTTACTACTTACCAGCTGCATCACCTGGGACAAACCCTTAGTCTCAGTTTCCAACTCTGCAAAATGGGAACAATAAAATCTTCTTGTCAGAGCTCTTAAAAGAATCAAATGAATTAAGCCAAGGCAGATAAGAAAGAGCTTGTGAATCATAGAGTGTTACACAGAGCACTTGGTTCTGGTCAATAAATAGTTAGTGATTGCTATTATATCTCAGGTTTCTGGAGTGGTCTGTCTGCCCTTCTGGAGGTAGGTCTCATACCAGTGGCCTTGGTTCATTAAGGCAGCAGGATAAAGAAACCAAGGCAGAGGCAATGGACCTGAACACAGCATGTGTTATATAGCCTAGCAGTCTCCCATTTGGCTTGACCCAGTGGGTGACACATGTCCCCAGGACCTGCTCCCTTCCCCTACCCTATCTTCACCTCCTCCCTCCTCCCTGTCCCCAACTTCCCCACAGTGTTCCACCTCCTTATCTCCTTGAACAAGAGGAGTCTATCCATGTAAGGGAAGGCAGTACTTCATCTGCATTCCCTTCCTGGACATCTGGATTGGAACTGCTAACACCATGGGCTTTAGGCTTTCTTCCTGGGACAAGCCTTGAATCTCAGTTTCCAAGTCTTCCAAATCTCCAAGTCTGAGCAAGAATTGACACAGAATTGATCAGGGCAGAGCATCTGCTAGAGGCCGCCTAGTGTCACAGATCTCTCTGAAGAATTTTCAAGAGTAGGAAATTTACCTTTCTTTTAATTTTTTTTTTTTTTTTTTTTTAGACCAAGACTCACTCTCTCACCTTGGCAAGAGTGCCATGGCATCATCATAGCTCAGAGCAACCTCTAAACCCCTGGGTTCAAGCAATCTCCTGCCTCAGCTTCCCAAGTAGTAGCTGGAACTATAGGCATGCACCACCATTTCCAACTATTTTTCCCTATTTTTAGTAGAGATAGGTCTGACTCTTGCTCAGGTTGGTCTTGAACTCTTGAGCTCAAATAATCCACCTGCCTTGGCCTCCCAGACTGCTAGGATTACAGGCATGAGCCATCATCCCCAGCCCAGAAATCTATCTTTCAAACAAAGAAAGTAAAAAATGCTTAAGAAATGCTTAAGCACCTAAAATATGAAACCAACTATGGAATTTCCAGGAAGCGTTAGCAGAAAGAGAACATCTGGGCCATGGATAAGGCCAGACTCATGAGTTAGGGTCTCACCTGTCACTTCTCAAGTCTCTCTGGGAGCGAGATGACCTATCTGGTTAACTTCTTTCACAACGATCTGAGAGGTCCTGTGTGGCACTGCATAGGGTCATATCCCAAGTACCCAGCCTGCCCAGTTTACCTGGATTCCAAGCACAGAAATCCTGACCCTCTTCCAGCTTAAGATGAGTTCCTGCTCAACCCTGAGAGGCCATGTGCAAAGGCTGGTGCTAATAGTTTAGGAACCTTATAGCCAACTATTTTAAAGTCCTTTAAAGTCCAATGTTTCTCCAGGAACATTCAGACAAGCATTACAACCTCTGTCAGGCAACCACCACCACCCTCACTATGGTCACTGCCAACACAATCACCAGCACTATGGATACCAAACCTCTACTACCAACACCACATCACTCCCTTCATCACCACCAGCACCATTATCCCCTCTCTACCACCACCATCACAAACACTGCCAGACCCAGGACTAGGTTCAAACTAGAACCCAGTCAGTTATTAGCTCAATGACTTTCTGAAATTTATTTAAGTTCTCTGAGCCTCAGATTCCTGACAAAAACTGCTAGAGTTGTGAGGACTGGAGGCAGTATGTGTACAGTAGCCTAGGACATAAGATGGCCACCATATACATGGCAGCTATTAGAAAGGTACATTTGTAAAGAGAAGAGCTAAATTAATTGGTCAATAGTCATTTCAGGGAAAAGAGAGAAGTTCCAACCCTAGAGTGTGGGTTGCCATCCTGAGAAAACAATGCAAAGTTAATAGCAAATGGGGCTGGCTCTTCAGTCCTGCCCTGCCCTTCCAGAGTGTGCTAACTGCTTTGTTTCCTCTTTTGCTTCTAGTTCCTCCAACCCTGGGAGACGTACTGTTAGGGAGGTGGTGAATTTGCTGGAGGAGTTGCCTCTATTCTTCTTGCATCACTTGTAGCAAATATGTGCTATATGATAGCTAGGACTATCCAGCTAAATTCCTGGATCCTGGGTCATGTTCAATAGAGAGACCTCAAAATTTAGAGTCCCATTCACTTTCCCCTAACTCTTTTACCATCTTGGTAACTTGCTGCTTAACATTGACCTAGGAGTGGCCAGGACTAGTCAAGCTTTACTGCTGGATCGATTTCGCCTCCCTCCCTCCTTCCTTCCCTTTTTCTTTCCATTCCTTGCCATTAGTTCATGAACCAGACTACCGTGTCCACAGAAGCTCTGGACCCGAGGGGGCCCTCTCTGGCTACATGTTCTCTCTCTCTGAGATGTGCATAATGACACCTCTGCCCCTTTGCCCACCGTCTGTCCTTTGGGAGGGCACAGCACCTGACAGGCAATTGGTTGTGACCTGCCAGAGGCGCCACTCTGCATACTAGACACCATCTCTTCTCCCTCCCGGCATGCCAGGCTCTTCTGACAAGGAGGGGTAAAGACCCTCCAGGGTTCTCAAGAACATCAATACGTTTTGTATTTAATGTGCTGGCGCCGTTACAGCAAATTAAGGCGAGGGGGCCTGGTGGAAGGGAACACAGCCCGCAGTTCCCTGTCCCTTGTCGAACAGGAGGCTCTGGAAATGGCACTCCAGTGTGGAGAGGAGTGCACATTACACCCCCCTGCAGGAACAGAGCAGACATTAGACAAAGCCCTGAGTCTTAATGGGACGCATCCGGCAAACATCTGAGCTTGGGCCTTCAATCACAAACGCTGCAGGATTTAAAAATGAATAAACTTCACATTGTGTTTCTCTTATTTATCCTTTATGCAAATTGCCCCTAGGAGGACCCATTATGCACACTGCATGGGTACGGCAGAGGCCGGCTCTGAGGCTTGGAGGACCACTTGCAAGCCATTCCTGGAACACCAGGCTCGTCCTTGTGCTTTACAGAGGGAGAGAAAGTGATCATAAAAGGGAAATAAACAGATTCTGAGTGGTTGGCTTATGCAGAAATCACAGGCACACGTGCACACACAGTGACACATCACATACACGTGAGCCACAAATGGGCAACATTCAAGCAGCCACTGCTGCCAGTATACAAGGGCTTCCACGTAGAGATCAGGCATTATCTCCCCAATTATTTTCTTTCACTAGGACTGGGAGGAAATGGGGCCATTTGTGAGACTGAGCAGAAGTGGGCAGGACAATGAGACACGGCCACATGGCAATAATTCCTGGCCACTTTGGTTTCTGAGTAGTTGTTGTGGGCCAGGCCTTGAGCTTGAGCTGCGGTACCCCCTGCCTTGGCCACCAGGCTGGGTGGGAGCCTCCAGGCATAGGGTGGAGGCAGGGAGCAGTCAAGCCAGGTCAGCCCATGCCCAGAAAGTAGAGGGCAAACCCCAGGGGCTCAGTGGGGCTCTGAAGGTGGGCAAGACCATGGAAGGTGGAGAAAACAGAGCCTGCAATAGGCGGCTGCCCTCCACTCCCCATTCTAACTTGTTTGGTGCCCATGTCACTCCATTTGGGGCACCTGTGCAAAAGGGCTCACAACCCTGCAGCTCCTGACTGGGAAAGACAGGGCTGGGCACGGGGCAGGCGTGGGATCGGTGCTTGTGGGCTAAGAGGGTATCCAGAGCACTGGGTTCTGGAAGGGGTTAAGCCACTCATAATGGGCAGGTACCTGATGATACAAGTGACTCAGGTGCTCAGGACAGTTCCACAAACACACACAGACAAGGTAAACTGAAATTGGCCACGTGGTCCCCTGGAACTCCATCCCGAGTGGCCCTTCCGTGACAGTACTCAGGGGCATCGGCCCCTCCTCGCCCCTCTTCTGTCTGTGCGCACCCTGGAGTGAGCATTTTCTCTGCTTTAGGTAACAGAGTATGGAGATGGCAGAACTTTCTTGAACCTCGCCATCCCCACACTCACCACCACTTCCAGCTGTCGCCCGGGAGGGCAGAGGAGCCCCTGTATTTCCAGGCTCAGTAATCATGATCAGAGAGCCAGGAGTCACGTTTCCGATTTCTTCTGCTCCCACAGTCTCTTCATCTATGCTGTTGTCACCTCCCAACCAGGGCTCGCTCAGTCTCTGCCGTCGGCACCCGGCTTGCCTAGTCCTGCCTGGCTGCTCAACAGGTCCGCGCTCGGCCTGGCTCTGGCGCCCCCTTCAGGCAGAGAGGCCTCGAGCAAGCGCAGCTTCAGCCACCCTTAAGTTTAACCTTTCTTTACCTGATTCTCAGAGTCTTCGTCATGTCGCCTCCTCTCATGATTCATTTAGACTGGACTTTGTACTTAATCATTTAAATCTCTTTCTTCAGCCACTGAGAATCCACTGAACGTCTACCATGTACTTATCCGACAGGACTGGTAGATGAAGGAAGAGCTGAGAGGGAGAAGTAGGTAAAGGGAAAAGTGGCACCCAGGCATAAATATCTTGAAGACAATATCTTTTAAGGTATTAATGTATATATTTCTAAAAAGGTATGGCATGATTTTCTTAGACAGGGGTGAACACACTTTGAAATTAAGATGAGCGGCTCGGCGCCTGTGGCTCAGCGGGCTAAGGCGCCAGCCACGTACACCTGAGCTGGCGGGTTCGTATCCAGCCTGGGCCTACCAAACAACAATGATGGCTGCAACCTAAAAAATGGCCGGGCGTTGTGGCGGGCGCCT
>CAUYON010078250.1:0-19515 GCA_963573935.1 Arctocebus calabarensis | reverse complement strand
TTGGTTGTAGTTGTCATTGTTGTTTGGCAGGCCCAGGCTGGATTCAAACCTGCCAGCTCTGGTGTATGTGGCTGGCACCCTAGACGCTAAGCTACAGACACCGAGCCTCTTTTTTTTTTTTTTGAGACAAGGTCTTTCTTTATTGTCCTAGCTAGAGTACAGTGGTGACGTAATAGCGTACCAGAACCTCAAACTCTTAGACTCAAGTGATCCTCCTGTCTCAGCCTCCTGAGTGGCAGGGACTACAGGCGCCCCCCCACCACAACTGGCTAATTTTTTCTATTTTTGGTAGAGACGATGTCTCGTTCTTTCTCAGGCTAGTCTCAAACTCCTAAACTTGAATAATCCCCTGCCTTGGCCTCCCAGAACAGTAGGATTATAGGTGCAAGCCACTGTGCCCAGTCCTTGCTCCATTTTTTTGTTTTTTTTTTTATTGAGATAGAGTCTCACTATGTCACCCTCAGTATAGTGCCATGGCGTCACAGCTCACAGCTACCTCAAACTCTTAGGCTTAAACAAATCTCTTGCCTCAGCCTCCCGGTAGCTGAGACCACAAGTGCCTGCCATAATGCCCGGCTATATTTTGTTGGAGTTGTCATTGTTGTTTTAGCTGGCCTGGGCCAGATTTGAACCTGCCAGCCTCGGTGTAAGTGGCTGGTGCCCTAGCAGCTGAGCTACAGGTGCCAAGCCTCTGCTCCATTTTTTAACTCACAGTTTTATAAAAAAAAAAAAAAAGTATTAATACTGACAGGAAGGGATATCTAAATCTGAGAGGAGGAGGGAAGAAAAAGGAAGGGTAAGGTAAGAAAAACGGTACAGTTATGGGCTCTGGCTTGGAACTGTCTGAATTCAAACTCTAACTCAGCCTCTAATATTCAATTAATCAGGACATCAATAGAAATCATCTAACAGGGGGTTACAGTGATTGGATGAGACCATGCATGTAAGCAGAGAATAGAGCCTGGGGTATAGTTAGTATTCAAAAAATATTCCTTATTATTAGGAGAGCACATTCTTTATGTGCAGACTCTGCTGTGTACCTGAAAAAGGCAAAACTAGGACCAATCAAGGAGGCAAATTCAAGAGAAGGAAGAAATCCATTAAGTTTAAAAGTAAATTTGTGGAGGGAAAAAAAGAATGGTGGGTTTTGTTTCTTCGTTTGTTTGTTCTGTTTAACAGTCTAACCAGCCTAAAGAATACAAGAACCATAGGAGGGGCCTTTGCCCTCCCCACTGGCAATGTGGGCCTGGCCTCCCACACTGCAGAGGAGATGGGCCATTGGCTTATAGACCCCAAGGAGGCATTACTTCATGTGTCACCCAGCTGGCCAGCCTGGGGAGTGGAGGAGCTTCAGCCTGGCCTCTCCTCCCCTCCCAGAGAGTCAAGCAGGCTCTTCTGGACCCACAGCCCAAATGTGCATGAAACTGTCTCAGCCAACTTGGAGGGCTTGGATTTAGGATAGCAACATCAGTGCACAGCGTATGCCAAGGGTTTCCGCCTGGACTACCACCGACAATCACCAGTGACAAAAATAATCATTTATTGATTCTACCTATGCACTTAACCCCTTTCCAGTTTGAAAGGTAGGATAGTATAGAAGCGTGCTGTCCAGCGCTGTAGCTACTAGCCACTATCAAGCACTTGAAATGTGGCTAGGCCAAATTGAGATGTGCTGTAAATAAAGAATACACACCAGATTTCCAAGACTCAGTACCAAAAAAAGAATGTAAAATGTCTCATTAACAACTTTTTTTTTTTTACATTTATTACATGTTAAAATGACGCTATTTGGAGTTTAAGTAAATGCATTATTGAAATTGATTTCATGGGTTTCCTTTTTTCCACTTTTTTTTTTTTACTTTTTTAGTGTAGCTGCTAGAAAATTTAAAATTACTTATGAGCTCACATTATATTTTGACAGACATTCGAAATTCTCTCTATCGCCAGACTCCCATGCTTCAAATGTATTCTGCATTCTGCCACTTGCTAGCTGTGAGACCTTGGATAAGTTGCATAACTCTCTGTCCCTCAGTTTCCTCATCTGTAGGTACTATAGTACCTACCTCTTGTGGCTGTGGTATGGATGTATGTGTCTGGCCCAGGAATAAAGATCAGCTACCCTAGACTCTTTGGCCCTGCACTGAATGATTTCCTTGGATTACCACATGCCTCGGTAGGTGCTGAGCTCCCTGTTACTAGTAGTGAACACGTAGAGCCTGGGAAACTCCTTGACAGGCTTCTCTGGAGGGAATCCAAAAACTGAATGTGAGGGAAGCACTAGGTGGAATGGTCTTTGACAGCTATCAGTACCAACACTAGGTAATACTGCCCTCTGTCCCTTGCTTGGTGTTCTCCATTAATCCTCACTTACCCACCATGTACTCTTTTCCCTTCCTCAATTTCCATTCAATCCAGTGGAATGTCATGAACACTCACAGATGCCATTGGGCCTTCCCTTACAGGAAGGACCCACAATTGGTGGGTATGCTAAGTTTAACCAGAATTTTCAGCTGCCTTCGTATACTGTTTACACTCCTCTACTGTCAGCCCACTCTGGCAGGTTCTCAAAAGTGAACCGACCATAACCCTACAGGGAAATCAGAGCAACACAGAGCATGACAAGACCATTACCTCCCTCATTCTGGGCATTCTACCTTTATTAATGCAGCCTAACATCAGATGAGCTATTTTTCCTGTTGGATCTTATTATGCATGTGGTCCACAGAGACATCACTATACAACTGCTACTTTTGTGCCTTATTAAAAATATCCTATATATCTGTGCAGTTGGCATTTTGAGCCCAGTAGAGGACCTGGTATCTGAATTAGTTTGGCCCCCAGCAGACAAGGACTCTCAGAAAAGGGTAGAGCCAAGATGCAACCTATCAAAAGAAGATGATTCCTCCTTCTACCACACACACAGGATTAAATAAAATAATGGGAGGGAAACATGTTTTGTCAACAGTTACCCAAAACTATTATTTTAAAAGTTCAAGATACACTTGTTTAGGCAAAGGCTGGTGGAGGAACAGTGCAAGGGTGTAAAGTACCGAACAGGTAAGGTCTGAGGGACAGAAATGCAGGCTTGGAGTGGGGGCCATGGAGGCTGGAACCCTGAAGAGCTGACAGTCCAGCCAGCCCCTAGCCCCCGCCTCTCTTCACTGCAACGGGGGCTCCACACACTCAGACATCAGCCCAGGTCCTCCCACCTCCTGCAGCCATGGGAAGGTCACTTTCCCTTCTTGATGGCAATAGTGGAGGTAGAAGAGCTGAGCCAGGCGCCAGGAACAGAGGGAGAGTCTTGTGCCCTCACAGGCAGTGTGGAGGAGTGGCCAGCAGTGGACTCTGTGGAGACCTACTGTGGAGTAGCCAGCACATGAGCTGTGCGACCCTGAGTGAGTTACTGCCCCTCTCTGAGCCTCAGTTTTGCCATCTGCAAACCCATGCTAATGACAGTACCCACCTCATAGGGTTGTGAGGATTAAACAAGATAAGAAAAGAGCTTAAGGCTCAGCACCTGTAGCTCAAGTGCCTAAGGCGCAGCCACATACACCAGGGCTGGCGGGTTCGAATCCAGCCCAGGCCTGCCAAACAACAATGACAACTACAACCAAAAAATAGCCAGCCGTTGTGGTGGGCCTGTAGTTCCAGCTACTTGGGAGGCTGAAGCAAAAGAATCGCTTAAGCCCAGGAGTTGGAGGTCGCTGTGAGCTATGATGCCACGGCACTCTACTGAGGGCAACAACTTGAGGCTCTGTCTCAAAAAAACAAAAGAGCTTAGAACAGAGCCGAGCTCACGGTGGGCGCTCAGTACATGTTAGATATGTTACTGCAGTGAGGTGGTTGCGCTAGTGTGCATTGTGGGGGCAGAGGGGAGGAAGGAGGTTGACCTAGAAGGATCTTGAGAGACTTATTGTCCCAGCACCTGCCTCCATCCTTGCTCTGTGTCTGTGCACATTGTGTATATTTATTTGGGTGTGAATCTGTGTGTATATGTGCATGTCTGCATGAGTCTGTGTGCGTGTGTATCTGTGTGCACCCATGTTTGTCTCTTATGTATCTGTGTCTATATCTGTGTGTGTATCTATCTCTTCTGTGTGTGTCTGTCAATCTCTCGTGTCTCCTTGTATGTATGTCTGTATGTGTCCCTGCGTCTGTCTGTGTTCCTCTGTGTGTGCACACATGTGTGTCTCCGTACATACATGTAGATCTGTGTGTATGTCTCTGTGGATATCATTGTGTACCTATCTGCATGTTTGTTTGTCTACATGCCTGTGTGTAGCTGTGTTTGCATCAGTATCTCTGTGGGTGTTTGTCTGTGTCGCTGTGTATGTGTGTGTGTCCATGTCAGCGTGTGTATCTCTGTGTGTGCACACACATGCATGCATGTCATGGGGGTGCTGGAGCCCATCTGCAGAGCGGCTCAGAGCAGCCCAGGAGGCGGCTGGGCCAGACCAAACAACCCCAGCAAGCCCTGAGCTCCGGGCTTTCTCCTGACTGTTTGCTTTCTTCCTCTCCTTTCAGGCTCCCCTTTAACTCATTCCTGCTTCCAGTGGAGCTGAAGGGAGGCCCTGCAGGGCAGTGGCTGGGGGGCCTTCCCCTTCCTCCTCCCTGCAGGGTTCCCCAGCCTCTGGCCTCCAGCCCTCCAGCCCTCCAGCCCTCCAGCCCCTGCCTCCTGCCCTGTGGCCCACACACAGGCTCCTTCCTCACTCTCGGCTCAGTTTCCTCGACTCCCCTCATTTCTCTAAATACCCTTCAGGTATGAAACCATCGGCTGTTCCTGCTGTCAGCGCTAACGGAGAGAAGGGTATTGATCACCCCTCATCCCAGGGGATGCAGGCAGACATGCCAGGAGGTGTTCTTGGTGGCGTTTATGGCAACATTTGAAACTAGCCCTGGAGGGGAGCCTCACTTGGGACCCCAGGGCTTCTGGTCACCTGTCCTGATTACTCACAAAGGGTGTGGCCTGCTGGGGACTAGAGGGAGTATTGAAGGGGAACAGTTTGAAGGGCAAAGGTGCCTCAGTTTCCATTTAGGTAGAGTATGTCCATTGAGCATGTACTATGTGCCAGGAGTTTAGGGTTGGCTTATGTAACCTTCATAGCTGCCCTGTGAGGTAGGGAATATTCCTGCTTCTTCTATAGATGGGGAAACTGAGACCCAGAGGGTTAAGTAATATGAAGTGACAGGGGTGAAACTGGGGGTGAGACTGGAACCCAGGCCGGGGAAAGGGTTGGTTTTCTACTCATCTCAGGGCACGTCACTCATTGCTTTGTCTTCCCCTTTGAAAGGGGGAGACCGTGACACCCCCTCCTTTAAGTCAGCAGAATTATTGGCAGGCCCAATATCTTTGAACTGCGATTTACCCAGTGCCAGTTGCAGTGTGTGCTGGGCTTTTGTCCTGATACCTTGTGGATCTTCATGACAACCCGTTTTACAGATGTGGAAAGTAGACCTGAAGAGACACAGTGATCTGCCAAGTTCCCACAGTTGCTGCAGGAGCAGAGCACAGGTTCACCTGACTTCTTTTCTTCTTTTTCTTTTTACCTAACTTGACAGCAAACTTTAGTTTTCCCTTGCCTAAAGTTAATATTGTCACAAATAGACCATAGGTAAACTTGGAGTCATCACCACTTCCATACTCAGCCTCTACCAAACCCAGGAAGAAGAAATTTGAGGAAAGCAGGGAGACCAGGGCATCACTGTCAGTGGGTAAGCCAAGTCTAACTAGAACCCTTTGCCTCCATCCCAATTCAATTGCTTAGCCCACGGTTGCTTATGCAGACCATGGTTATATGAACAGTTTCATTTCTAAATGAGAATCTTTCTTTGGGAAAGAGTTGTTCTTTAAGTTCATGTGCCACCTTCCACCCCCAGGTCAGGCAGACCTCTCTATAATGATGCCCATACTGCTGCCTAGGGCATCATAAAGCAGGTCTCTGTTTGCCCTTGGCCTTGAGTGTAGCTGCTAGTGGTTCAGCGGGACCCATAAGGCCAATGAAGCCAGTTAGAATGAGACAAGTTCTGCAGGCAGGCCAGTTGCTTCCCCAGGCTTTGAAACAGCTGGCTCAGGCCTCAAAAGAACCTAGACACAAAAAGTATGGATGAGTCTCTGTGGCCCACCCTGCTGCAGGAAGCCCAACACCTAAACTCACAGGGTGCGTACCCATGGGAAGGGCACATTTCTGTAAGAACAAGAATCTCCTAGAAGAATGATGTTGCACCACTTTAGGGCAGAGCTAGAGAATCACTGCAGCCTCATCAAGGATGAGCTTTTGGGAGTAGAGAAAAGGAGCCTGAGAGGGCAAGGACCTCACCTAAGGTCACACAGCAAGTTAGCGTCAGGGCTCAAATGGACCCACCCCTGGCCGTCTTCCTCTGCACCTGCTGTCTCCCGAAAAAGGGGCCATGAATTCATCCCCACCCAGGACATTGCCCACATTTTTGAGCCAAAGCTTGGTACCCTTTGCCTGCTGCAGGCTGAGACAAGGAAGAATAATCCTGAAAGTTGCACTTCTTGCAAAAGAGCAGGATCAGGCTTCTCGAGAGAGCGGTGATAAAACAAATCTCCAATGAATATCCACATTCAAGCAATTATCATCACAGGTAATAATAGCAACAGCAAACCCCACAGAAAGGGAGGAGGGCAATGGTGTATGTCCTCAAGTATGCCAGCTGTGACCAGTCCAGCCTGGAGAAGTTACTGGGGAGCTCTGCCAAAGGGATACCCCCAAGCTCCTGTATCCTTCCAGTGTACCCCTCCTGGACCAGTCCCAGGCTGGCCAATAGCATGCAGCCAAATGGCCAGAGAGTCAGGGTTGAATGACAGGAAAGGCCAAGGCCAGGGTGGCCTCTTGCCTACTCCAGTGATTCAAAGCAAGCCTGAGGCTAGACAAAGCACTTGAGAATGTTAGTCTGGGGACAAATCTCTTCCCCAAACTCCCTGCCTTTGACTGTGTGCATCCTGCCCTCACCTGGGCTGGGCTGATCTTTTCCCCAATTCTGCTCGTTCCATCCTCCCACATGGCACACATAGTGTACACACACACACACACACACAAAGGTGGCAACTGGGCTTCCCATCCTGTAACCACAAAATTATAGGGCTGCTGGTTTGTGGCACGCAAAAGATGGTCTACACAGCAGATCACATCTTCAGGCCCTAGACAGCCAGAACTAACACACTTATAAGCATTTAAAATGGTGGAAGCCCACTGCCAAAACAGATAGAACCCAGGGTCTTCTACTGGTCCCCAGCTTTCATTCCTTTGGGTCAACTACACTTTTATTTATACCTACTCACTGGTTGATATGCTATTTATACATCTTTCCCTAAGGGAGGTAAACCAACACACAAGCTGGCAATCCACGTGGCACCATCCCACGAACTGCCAGAAGTGTGCACACCTCACTTGGGGAAACACCATCTCGGCCCAACCTTGCCACTGTTTGGATAGGGAAACTGAGACCTGGAGATGGGAGGAGACCTGCCCACCATCCACAGTAAGCCCCCTGCATGGGACCGGACAGCCCCACTGCCATCTCCATGATGGCCACAGGCAAGCTGTTCCCTCACTCGGCCTAGGTTTGCTCACATTCCAGGGCTACAGTGACAATGCCAAACTCTTGGAGGTGACTACTCCTAAAAGATGAAAACAGATATGGGAGAAGGGACTGCGGTCACCCCCCTGCTCTACTTCTCAGCTTTTCCTTCTGGGGAATGAAGAGAGGTTGTGCAGGTGCCAGAAGACTGAGCGGGGCTGGAGGAGGATGGAGGCCACAGGGCGCTCAGTGAGGACCACCATTCCCCCAGCTGGGGTGTCTCTCCAGCCACGGGACCTCCCAGGGGCAGCCAGCAGGCCCCAAGCTCTGGGAGACAGGTAGGAGTCTCCCCAGGGCTCAGGCCACAGGAGGACAAAAGGGAGACCACTAGAGCCTTGTGAACAGGGCCACTCTGACCTGCAGACGGACACAGACACACACTCATTCTCCCAACACACACACGTGCAGAACGCAGGCATTCACTCACACTCTTTGATACACTCTCACTTGTACAAACGCAAGTGACCCTGAGCTCTCCTATGCGGCCCCTCACCCACCAGGACACACGACAGGGCCAGCCTGCAACTTTCCTCCCCTAGTCCCAAGCCCCAGGCTTGGCGGCGTCTCTGCCTCGCTGCCTGGGAGACACATGTGGTTTCAGTTAGCAGCAGAGCGGGCATTTCCGTCCCAGACAGCAGGGCCCTGCCAGGGCCCCGGCCCCACAGGCACCCGCAAGAAGGGCCACCTCCGCCTCCACTCTCCCTCTGGCCATCCCAGGGACCCCAAGTCCACTCTCCCCTGGAAGACCCCTCTCTCTCATCCCCTCACCTGGAGCCGGACACCACAGCCACTGGCACAGGGACCAGCTGTGCCCGGGCCCCGTCCACTGCTGCCCGGCTGCCCACCGCCTGCCCGCTGCCGCCTCACTCTCGCTCTGTCTGGAGCAGGCTGAGTGGGATGGGAGGAGGGCAGGGTGTCAGGGGGGCGGGCGGGAGGGAGGGGAGGGGGCGTGTGGAAATGAAACTTTAATAACAGAGCCCCTTTTGTTTCCGAGCATATGGGATATTTCATACATACTGAAGACATTAGCCGTCTATATTTTTAAGGGCTCGGGCTAAAGGATGAATAAATACAGCCCATATTCTGCTCGGCAAACATACACATCAAGAGTGCTGGCTTCTGGACCATTTCAAAACCCAAAGAAAAGCCCCTAGTGACACAGGACACTTAAAAATAAATATGTTTCTAAAACCCCAGTCTTGCCTTGCTCCCTCTTGGAGCCACTTGGAGGACTTGGGACTGCTTTTCTCCTATGGCACACCCCCGCTCCCCACAGCTTCTGTGCTATAGTGGGGAGCAAGTCCCTGCAATCAACCCTCCACCCCTTTCCCAGGACCCCCAACTCCCAGTCAAATTCCAGAACGTTAGAGTTCCAAAAAGCTTGGAAATCTGTCCTCATTGCAGCGACGAGGGGCCAAGGCCCAGAGAGGGGAAGGGACTTGCCTGAGGTCACACAGCAAATCGGGATCTTGGGCCAACAGTCAGTGCCTTCTTCTTTCAACAGGAGAGATCCCCCTACTTCCTCACCTTGGGGGTGGGGATGGGGAGACCCCAGGGCCCCAGAGGGAGGCCCAGGGTGTGGGCTGGGAGAGTGCCTGCCTGCCTTTCCCCCTGGAGTGCTGCTCTGGGAACCCCCCCAACTCTGGGCAACCATCCAAGGGTGACGTCAGCAGGGCTGGGAACTGGGCCGGCCCCAGGAAATCCCCTTCAGGCTGGCAGATCCCAACAGGCCTGGAGACCTCAGGTGCAGGAGCCTCCCTCCCTGACAGCTCAGCTCCCAGTCACCTTATGCCCTCCATCTGGCCTCTGGGAACAAAAATGGAGGTCCAGAGAGGGCTAGGCCTTGGCCAAAGTCACACAGCAAGATGACAGCAGAACAGAAAATTGAACTTGGATCTTCTTTGCTTGTTGGCACGGCTCTGCTGCTGAGCTGACCCTTGCTGCCTTCAGTCAGAGCCCCTTCCTCCTGGTCTGCACAGGTGTTTGCTCATCCTCCAGAGGTAGCCTCAGCTACCCTCTCCTGTCAGAATTCAGTCCCTTCTCACCAGCAGCCAAACCTTCCATTCAGTTAGGTGGTTAGCACAATGCAAGCATGTGCCAAGCCGTGCCTAGCACCCGTGCTGCAACAGGGACTGTGGGACAAGCTCATGGTTCAGAAAGCACCTCCATCTTCACCGACATCTTCTCAGGGGTTCTTCACCAACCTGCCTTGCATAGGTACCACAGCTGTCCCCATCGGAGGTTAAGATACTTCCCCAGGCCACACTGTTGGTAAGTGGCGGGGCTGCTCTCCAACCAAGATTACCTGATTTCAGATGTAGGGTGTGGTTCATGACACGGCCCCAGGCCTGGTCCCAAGATGGCCCAGCACCATGTACCACTGAATGTCTTTGCATCTGTTCATAGTCACTCTCCCGGCCCTGCCAGGCAGACAGCTTCAAACTCTCCGTGAAAAAGAAGTATTGATACTGGAGCAAGACACCTGAGTTCTTTTCCTCACCCTGCCACTAACAAGCCGTGTGAGGTCCCTTCTGTAAGCGCAAAGTGTTTCCCCTGTGGAGAAGAGACAACTGTTCCGTTGAACTGTGAAGATCACATGCACAAAGGATGAGAGAGGGGCTTCACTCAGTACATGGTGATTTCCCTGTCTGGAATTTTATGTTGCGAATGGAAACTGGCATTAAACCCGTGTTTGGATTCTGACAGGCCCTGACGGGCCTCCTTGCCTACAGGTGGCCCTGGTAAAACCCACACCTGCAGCCAGAGTCAGCTTCTGAAAAAGCCCTTCCGTCTCCACACCCCGCTGCGGACTGACACCGGTGCCCCAAGCCATCCAGCGGGTGAGAGGGG
The DNA here is from genome assembly GCA_963573935.1 of Arctocebus calabarensis. Taxonomy (NCBI): domain Eukaryota; kingdom Metazoa; phylum Chordata; class Mammalia; order Primates; family Lorisidae; genus Arctocebus; species Arctocebus calabarensis. Next base: position 9,063 of record CAUYON010078250.1, on the reverse strand, counting down.
ATTCAAGAGCCCTGTGAGCCTGGCTCCCTGCCGGTTGCCCCCTCGCTTTCTACCTAAGCCCCAGACCTTCTATCCATGTTGGCTGCCCCCTTAGGCTTCTGGGGAGGCCCCGCCTGCCACCAGCAGCACTGCCTTCCACTTCCCAGCCAGCTCACCAACGAGAGCTTTGGTGTATAGACGTGGAACTCTCTGTTGGTAACAGCTCAGAGGCCTTTTTAGAAGAGGAGCTTCCAGGCCCTGCGTAGCACTTTGGGAGGCCAAGGTGGGCAGATTGCCTGAGCTCATGAGTTCAAGACCAGCCTGGGCTATAGCTAGACCCCACCTTTAAAAATAGCCAGGCGTTGGGGTGGACACCTGTAGTCCCAGCTACTTAGGAGGCTGAGGCAAGAGAATCACTTGAGCCCAAGAGTTATAGGTTGCTGTGAGCCACTCTACAGAGGTGACAAAGGGAGACTCTGCCTCAAAAAAAAAAAAAAAAAAGAAGAAGAAGAAGACCAAGAGGAGGAGGAGCTTCCTAGGAGTTCTGGACTGGGTTCTGCATTAGGAAGTTTTCCAGGCAGGTGAGAAGTTACTGTCTGGATGTTAATTATTTCACAAAATAAGAATAAAACTGCCATTCATGAAGGACTTTCTCTGTGCTGGGCACCGTGCTCAGTGTGTCTCATGCATCATATGCTCATTCTTGACAACCATGTGAGGTGGGTAGGGAGACTGAACTGTTTGCCCAACCGTTTGCCCCAGGCTGTCAGTGGTAGAGCCTATACCCAAGTGTGGCCTGCTGGCTCCAGTCCGGGCTCGTAGCTGCTGATCAGACGGGCTCTGGGGTCAGTGTTTCCTATCCCAGTGACAGTATGAGCCCTCAGGAGAGCGAGACTCAGCCCCAGACTTCCCTCCCTCCCTGCAGCAGTGCCAAGCACAGTGACTTGTTCTGAACTGGCATTAGGGACTGTTGGCTGAATGAACACCATGGTGGCCCTGATTAGACTCCTCAGGTAGAAGGAGGGAGTGTGCGTCTGAGTGCATGTGTGTGTGTGTGTGCTTCCACAGCTTGGTAAGCTCTGCCCAGCTTTCACAGAGCCCATGACCATGATGTTGCCTGGAGGGCAGTGGTTGCGTATAGGTGAGTTTCCCCTGCTGACATAATGAAGGTTTTGACCCTTTCTGTTTCTGATCCTGGCCAGTTTACCCTTCTGTAGGTAACCTGATGGTTTTTCACTCCCAGGGGAAGTCACTAGATTGATCCCAGACTAATATGAACACGCAATCAGCACAGCACATGCTGGCTGAGAAGTACTGGGCTCAGCGACTCTCCCATGTATGCTGACAGGAAAGGGTGGGAGGCAGCAGAAAGGTGCAATGCCCGAGAAAGCAGTCCTTGAGCACTGGGTGTAGAGTAAGAGGCATCCAGTGGACATGTAAAGAAACAGGAAGGCCCGTACTCACGATCCAGATTGGCCGACCCACAGGAAGACAGCAGGATTATCCCGATTCCCGAGGAGGGCACACCAAGACACAGCACTAGTGCCGGAACCCTGACTCTCGCACCAGCCTTGCCATCCAGGCTCTCCTGCTCCAGTTCATAATTCAAGAAGTCAGGAGGGTACCACCCTCGCAGACTCTGTTGGCAGGGTGCTTGGTGGCCAGGGGGTGTAGAATGTGCACACCATCTTCCCTAACCCTCCAGCATCCATGGCCTTATTCAGGAATTTGAATGGGAAGCCTATGCCAAGGCCAGAGGGGGCAGCCCTTCTGTGTCCCCTCCCCTTGCTCAGCACGACCCTGTTCATTGGACCGCATCTCCCCAGGGACCTCAGGAAGGTACCCTGGGCAGTGAGAGGGGTAGAGAATTGCAGGCCCAGGAACCCTCATCTGTGGCAGAGCAACCTTCACCAGGGCCCCCTCTGACACATGAGCCATCCTGATCAGATTGCTGGTAATTGAGTTGCCTTAGGGCGGGGGGTAAATTCCATCCAGATGTGGAGGGCGGGGTGGGCTTCCTGAGCAGAGCGGGTGGGGTACTGATACATGGGGGCCTGCCGTCCACTCATGAAGTACTATTGTCTCCTGAAAAAACCAGACATAGAATTTCAAGGCCAAGATATCTGAGTCCAACCCCCTTCATGGGCAGATGGGGAAACTGAGGCCTAGAGAGCCTAGAGAGCAGACGGGACTAATCCAACAGTAAGTGACTGGTGGATTTGTTGGCCAGGATCCCAGATCGCTTCCCTGGCCAGATCTCTTTAGTCTGGGGGCCTTTATATGGAAGTAGGCAGGACAGACCTCTCCCCCAAGAATCATCATCAAGCCCTGGCCTAGGAGGTCAGGAGTGGGGATCAGGAAGTAGAAAATCTGTGGTTAAGGGAGGCTCTAATCACCTTCAGCTTAAATCCCCAAACCAGAGCAAGCTCTGTGCTGGGCTGCAGAGACTGTGGGCTGGGGGAGAAGGATCCAGGGGCAAGGCCCTAAACACCAGCCCCACCCACCTGCCTACCCTCGCACAGTCCTGGGACAGCCTGTGGCCTGGGCCTATTTTCCCAGGGGAGGCCCCTCCGTGCTTCTCTCCTTTGACCTCCCCTGGCCACATACCTTCCTGGCTCCTTTGGGCTGACTTACGGGAAGGCAGGAAGGGGACAGCCAGCTGGGGGTGGGGGGCATGAGAACTTGGAGAGAATGAGAGGAAATGAGGGGGGAGTGGGTTAGCATGGGGGGAGGCTACGGCGGGAATTTTTTTCCTCCTGCCTCATATTTTGGCTGCCTCAGTGTGAACATGTCTAGGCGCCTTATCGCGAAGGCCAGCACGGTCTGCATGAGAAAGAAAATAGTGTCTGCAAGGGGAAAAATTACATCTTGATAAAATATCCCCTTGGAATGGTATTGTGGGTCTCTTATCAGTGAGTGGCTGGGCCCCACATACCTCTTGTCTGTCCCCAGGTCCCCACCCTTTCTTTTCCTTCCCCCTCCTGTCACCCCTACCTTATTGCCTCTCCAGAAAGTGGCCTGTGCCTGAACTGTCAGGGAGGTCAGGTGACTCGAATTCTAGTCTTATCTCTGTCACTGATGCTGTGTGACCTAGACCAAATCTCCTCTCGTCTCTGGGCCTCATCTTCCCTTCAGTAAAGGGTAGAGAGAGAGGGATGGGCCAGATGGTTTCTAAAGATCCTTTGAGCTCTAACACTTTGCAAGGCTGACATTTTCATACTTTGTGCTTCTATATGTTTTGAAGTTTTCCAACCTTCCCCGAAGTGCTGCCATGTACTAAGTATCTCTGATCTTAAAGGTGCAAATCCCCTTCATTTCTTTTGGACACATGAAGTTCTTAATCCAACCCAGAGCTTGTGCATTTCACAAGAGGGTCTGACTCAGCTTCCACATGAGAAGTCCTACCAGTGGTATAGGGCTTTCACATTTTTTAGATGTACATATTTTTTCCTCAAAATACATCTTACATGGAAATCTCTATAGAAAACAGGCAATGAAGCAATTGCGCCTGCTCCCACCCATCCCCCTCCTCCACACTGTGCTCCTCCACAGCATCTGGGGCCTCCCAGAATCTCCTTGCAAACTTCTGGGGTAGTAGGTGGAGGTCTGAATACAGCAGCAGGAGTCCCCACTCAATGACTAACTTGCTGTGTGAACTTAAAAGAGACTTTCTCTCTTTCTGATCTTTGATTTTGTCACCTGAAAAAAATCGGAGGGCCAGGCGTGGGAGGCCAAGGTGGGAGGAGGATCTCTTTAGGCCAGGAGTTCAAGATCAGCCTAAGCACGAGACCCTGGCTCTATAAAAAAAATTTTAGGCTCGGCGCCTGTGGCTCAACGGGCTAAGGCGCCAGCCACGTACACTTGAGCTGGCAGGTTCGAATCCAGCCCCCAGACCCGCCAAGCAACAATGACGGCTGCAACCAAAAAATGGCCGGGCGCTGTGGCGGCCGCCTGTAGTCCCAGCTACTTGGGAGGCAGAGGCAAGAGACTCGCTTGAGCCCAGGAATTGGAGGTTGCTGTGAGCTGTGATGCCACTGCACTCTATCCAGGGTGACAGCTTGAGGCTCTGTCTCAAAAAAAAAAAAAAAAAAAGAAAGAAATTAATAATGTCCCCCTGGAGGTGAAGACCCAAAGAAATGTGAGAAGGTCTTTGCAATTAGAAGATCAGATCCTATAGGTGTTTTGAAGGGGGCAGGAGAGATTTGTAAAACTGGTTTACAACTCAAAATCAGGCTGTGAGATTGGTTTTCAACTTACTTCTTGCTATAAGATGGATTTATGACTCTGACTTACAACTGTGAGATTGGTTTGTGACTTAAGGCTTAGAGAGGGTTGGGGTTAACTTTTTCCTCTTCTATGATTCGGGTCCAGCAAATGCAAGTTGGGGAGAGGAGGGTAGATTTCCACTTTTGGTTGGTAGCTTCTTTGGGTGTTTTCTTATGTCTGAAAAAATGTATCCATGAGTTGCTACCCTGTAACCTGGCCACTGTGGGAGTAGTGAGGAGAATTAAAAGGGGCTATCCCATTTTGGGGATAGGGCCTTAGGTTGGAGGATTTTGAGATATAGTGAATTGCCTGGCTGGAGGGAGACCTCTTTAAAGGGTAAAGTTGGTTTATGTAAAGTAGTATCAGCTATCAGCTGCACTGAGACTCTAAAAGAGGTCAGGCTAGGGAGGTAGTCCCCTAAGGTGGAGGGGGGAATAGAAATTTTCCCAGGATGAATGGCCTGCCACACATTAATTCAAAGGAGCTATGGGAGTGGGGTTTTCTGGGACTAATGTGTAGCTGTATGAAGGTAAAAGGGAGGAGATCTGTCCAGGTTTGTTGTGTTTTCATCATGAGGCGAGTGAGGTGTGTTTTAATGAGTACATTCATTTTTTCTACCTTCCCTGAGGCTTGTGGTCAGTAGGATGGATATAATTTCCACTGTATGAAAACCCTTGTGTTATTGGGAAATAAATGCTGGGCCATTATCTGACTGGACAGTGATGGGGAGAGCAAAAGGAGGGATTATTTCACTAAGAAGGGCTTGAATGACAGTTTCTTCCTTTTTATGGAAAGAAGGGAAGCCTTCTATCCACCCTGTAAATGTATCCACAAGAGATATTTTGGTGTCTGACTGGAGGCATGTATGCAAAAGTGCCAAATTTGTCCAGGAGTGAGTCCTCGTAGTTGGTGGGGATGTGTACTTGGGGGTTGGAGGGAAGTTTGAGGACTGTTTTTTGAACTGACTATATAGGCTGCAGTCATTTTAGTTAGGTCCTGAAAGAGAGTTGGGTGATGCATGAGGAGACTTAAAAGCGGGTCAAAGATCAGAGTCCAAAGTGAGCTTGGTTATGTAGAGATGTTAAAATGGAAATGGCTGATTGTTGAGGAAGTATGATTTTATTATTTAGGATGTACTGGCCTTCATGCAAGGTGGCCCCTTTTCCCTTTAAGTGGGGAGTCACGTGGGGAGAGTATTATAGTGTCAGGGTTGGTAGGAGGGGCAAGATCCTTTGGGAAAAGAAAAGAGAGGCTTGGACCTTGCCTTGCCCATCAGCTTTGTGGAGCTCTTGGAAATGTCTGAAGTGAGATTTTGATGTCTCCTGCACTGTAAAACTTCTACATGATGGAGAAAGCAATGGCTTGCAGTAATTTAAGAGTAAGGGTTTGTTGATAATAGGGGATGCCTGAGTGGTAGAGAATCCATGTTCTTTCCATAGAGGTACGTGAGAATGAAGGTTATGGAAAGGGTATTGTGAATCTGTGTAAATGTTGATGTTTCATCCCTGTGCCAATGTTAGGGCATGGATGAGGGCAATGGGTTCAGCCTGCTATGATGTGGTTGCTGGGGATGAGGAGCTGGACTCAGTAATAGTTGTGAGGGAGATGACTGCACAGCCTGCTATGGTACTGCTTTTTTCTGAGACAGAGTCTCACTATGTTGCCCTCAGTAGAGTGCTGTGCTGTCACAGCTCATAGCAACCTCAAACTCTTGGGTTTAAGCGATTCTTTTACCTCAGCCTTCCAAGTAGCTGGGACTACAGGCACCTGCCACAATGCCTGGCTTTTTTTTTTTTTTGGTTGCAGTTATTCTTATTTAGTAGGATGGGACTGGGCTTGAACACGCCAGCTTTGGTGTATGTGGCTGGTGCCCTCACAGGCTACGGACATTGAGCCCATGGTACTGTTTTTAATGCAGGTGGAGCTGCCATCTATGAACCAAGTGGTTGCTGATGAAATGAGTGTGTCTTAGAGGTTAGGGAAGGGATGTAAGAAGTGAGAAAGTCTGAGCATTCATGTGGTGGTGTAGTCCATGATGGGTTGGGGAATGGCGGAAGTGTGGCTGGGTTTAAAGAGGTGCACTCATTTAGGGACACATTTGGGTTTTCCAAAAGGATGGCATGAAAGACCTGGAGGTGGGCTAAGGAAATGATCATTATTGCCTGTTGTTTTAAAAATCCCTGAAGGGAATGAGAGGTATAGACACAGAGGGGCTGCGTGAAAGTGAATTTGCAGCTTTCCTGGACTGAAAATGAAGCTGCTGGTAGGGTGTGGAGGCAAGAGGACATCCTTTTATTGCTTTGTCTAATTGTTTAGAAAAGCACACTATGGGAAGAAAATCAGGTCCTTTGATTTGAGTACATGTGCCAAGGGCAAATCCCTGATGGCTGGCAACATAGAGGAAAAGGGTTTGGAGGATTAGGAAGGAAAATAGATGAAGCTCGGAGTAGAGCCTGCTCGAGCTTCATAAACAGTTGAGAAAGGAAGGGCTCAGGGAGCAGAGGTTCATCAGGGTCTCCAGTGGATTTCTAAAATGAAAAAGATGGTAATCCACAGAGAAAAGAAATTAGCCAAGTTGACAAAGGACAGGAGGACATGTTTAAAAGGTGGGAGGCGTAAAGTGGCAGTAAGTTTTATCCATTCCAGAGTTCGGCTCTGGGTGAAAAGGATAAGAGAGATGCCAAGGTGAGTGACTTGAGCTTTGACTAATTGAGCTTCTTGGATGATACCCAGTAGACCAAATTCCCAGGGTAGTTTAAGAGAGAGAGTATCAGAGATAGAGGCAGTGAGGGAAGGACTGCACAGGAGTAAGTCATCGACATATTGGAGAACAGATGATGACCTTGCCCGAACATTTTGGGATCTGAGGCTAAGGCTTGACAAAAAAGGTGGGGGCTATCTCTAAAGCCCTGGAGGGGGACATTCCAGGTTAATTGTTGAGTTAATTGGGTATCTGGGTCAGTCCAGGGAAAGGTGAGTCTTAGGAGTTGGAGTGGAAAGGGATAGTGAAAAAAGGAGTCCTTTTAAGTCTAGGCCTGAAAAGTGTGTGGTGGAAGGGGGAAAAGTGGAAAGGAGGATATAGGGCTGTGGAACCAGGGGAGTAATTGGCCCAGTGGCCTCACCGACTGCCCACAGATCTTGGACTAATTGGAAGGAGCAGTCATGTTTGGGGAGTGCTAGAATAGGACAGTTGCCTGGGGAGGAGGTGGGATGGAGAATGTATTTTAGTAAGTGATTAATAATTGGTTGAAGACCCTTTATAGCATGGGGTTTAAGGGTATACTGAAGTCGACTGGGGAGATATGAAGGGTCAGAAAGGGTGACTGTAATGGGCTGATGGTGTAGAGGGATCGAAGGGGTCAAAGTGTCCCAAAGTTTAGGATAAAACTGACATAAATCCTTTGGGAGGAGCATTGTTGCAGAGAGGGGAGAGGCTTTGCAGGAAAGCAACAGAAGTGTCAGGAGCTGAGAGGCATCCTTGGTTTTGGGTGATGAGTATAAGGTGAAAGTGGCTTTGAGTGTAGATAGTGGGTCTCAGCCAAGCAGGGAAGTGGGGCATCTAGGAATTATGAGGAAACAGGTGCAGTTTTGAGTCGGGTGGAGGGTATTCATTCCATGACTCCAACCACAGAGGTGTTAGAGGAGAGTAGTGCCCGTGACAAATAAGGCATTATATATGTGGACCCCAAATGCATGAGAAAGGAGATTCTTGTACCTGCCACCAGAAGACAAACCAGAGGCTCTGCTAGGGAGACGGTAACAGTGGAAGGCTGAGAGCCAGGCCCCTTCAGTCCTCAGGAGCTTAGTCCCAGGGGTTCAGGCAGCTCAAATCCCACCTCAGTCATGTCTTGCAAGGGGTGGCCCCAGCCCCAGTGGCTCTGGGACACTTGTCCTTCCAATGACCCTGAACACTACAGACCAGGAGGGACTGAGTAAAGTTTGAGGTTTAGGACAACGGAGGGCCAGTGACCTTATTGGTCACACTTGTAGCATTCCAAGCCTTCCTCAAGAGAAAGGATAGAGAGGAAGTCAATAACTTAATGGGGCATCTTAAGCAACAGGAAAAGGAAGAACATTCCAACACCAAACCCAGCAGAAGAAAAGAAATAACTAAATTAGATGAGGCTTAGTCTAATTAGACTAAAATTAGTCCTTCCAGTGACCCTGAACACTACAGACCAGCAGGGTCTGAGTGGAGCTTGAGGATTAGGACAGTAGAGGGCCAGTGACCTTGTTGGCCACACTTGTAGCAAGGACCTAGAGGTTGTGAAGAGTGAGGGGCTGATCAGGTTTAGGGCCAGAGCTCTTCCTCTGCCCCTGAGGGTGGAGGCCAGCATCTGGTACTTAGCCTGTTTACTTCTGTCCACTTCATCCTCTCTGTTGTTATAGACTTAGAAGGTCAATTTAACTAATTGCTTTTGGGGCATCTGGGGTACAGGTCCTTTAGGAAGAGGAATAGGAGAATTTGGAAGGTGGTACAGGTTTGGCAGAGTGAAGGGCAGCCTCGAAGGAGAAAGAAAGCTTGGATATAGGAGACCTCAGACCACTTGCCATTGCCATGTATACAATTTTCAAGAACTCTCGGAATGTTTAGATCAAAAGTGCCATTTTCAGGCCATTGGTTTCCATAGTCTAATTTGTACTGGGGCTGGGCATGTTGCAGAGGAATGTTAATATCTTTGGTCTGATGACTCCTTGTAGACCTAGGGGGCCTAGGTTTATGAGGAGACAGTCCAGTGGGATGTCTTGATAGGGAAGTGATCAGCAAGTGCCCATGGTCTGTAAGGTAAGGAGGAGGAGTGGGGCTGAGGCTTACCA
>CAUYON010078248.1:0-40924 GCA_963573935.1 Arctocebus calabarensis | reverse complement strand
ATTAAGGATGATGAGCATTTCTTCATGTGTCTGTAGGCCGTGCGCCTGTCGTCTTTAGAGAAGTTTCTCTTCAAGTCCTTTTCCCACCCTGAGATGGGATCACTTACCCTTTTGTTGCCAATACGCTTAAGTTCTCTGTGTACAAGAAAAGAACAAGTGGTTATGCCTCAGACAAAGGTTTAATAACCACTTGTTCTTTTCTTGTTAACACATTTGAGTTCTCTGTTGATTCTGGCTATTAAACCTTTGTCAGAGGCATAACCTGCGAGTATTTTCTCCCATTCTGAGGGCTGTCTGCTTGCTATACTTACTATGTTCTTAGCTATACAGAAGCTTTTTTAGTTTGATCAGGTCCCAGTAGTGTATTTTTAATACTGCTTCAATTGCCTGGGGAGACCTCCTCATAAATATTCACCCAAGCCAATTCTTTCAAGAGTTTCCCCTGCACTTTCTTCTGATATTTTGATAATTTCATGTCTTAAGTTTAAATCTTTAATCCAGTGAGAGTCTACTTTAGTTAATGGTGAGAGGTGTTGGTCCAGTTTTAGTCTTCTACAGGTTGCCAGCCAGTTCACACAGCACCTTTGTTAAATAGGGAATCTTTTCCCCACTGAATGCTTTTAATTGGATTGTCAAAGATCAAGTAATGGTAAGAACCTAGATTCATCTCTTGGTTCTCTATTCTGTTCCAAACAACTACCTATCTGTTTTTGTGCCAGTATCATGCTGTTTTGATCACTATCGATTTATAGTAGAGTATCAGGTCTGGTAGTGTGATTCCTCCTGCTTTGTTTTTATTTCTGAGTAATGTCTTGGCTATTTGAGGTTTTTTCTGATTCCATATAAAATGAAGAATTATTTTTTTGATATTGTTAAAATATGACAATGGAGCTCTGATAGAAATTGCATTAAAATTATATATTGCTTTGGGTAGTATAGACATTTTAACAATGTTGATTCTACCCAGCCATGAGGCTGGTATATTTTTCCATTTGTTAACATTTTCAGCTATTTCTTTTCTTTTCTTTTTTTTTTTTTTTTGAAGGTCCTGTTACTGGTCCAGTGTACCTAGACATGCTGTGCACACCCATGTTACCTGCAATTCAGACACTTTTGGGGGATGATACTGTTTTTGTTGTTTGTTTGTTTGTTTGTTTTGAGGCAGAGCCTCAAGCTGTCACCCTGGACAGAGTGCTGTGGCATCACAGCTCAAAGCAACCTCCAACTCCTGGGCTCAAGCGAGTCTCTTGCCTCTGCCTCCCAAGTAGCTGGGACTACAGGCACCCGCCACAATGCCCAACCATTTTTTGGTTTCAGCCATCATTGTTGTTTGGCAGGCCCAGGCTGGATTCGAACCCACCAGCTCAGGTGTACGTGGCTGGTGCCTTAGCCTGTTGAGCCACAGGCACTGAGCCAGCTATTTCTCTTATTAAAGTTTCATAGTTCTCTTTATAGAGATCTTTCACATCCTTTGTTAGGTAAAATTCCAAATATTTCATCTTCTTTGGAACTACTGTGAAAGGAATAGAGTCCTTGACTGTTTTTTCAGCTTGGCTATTGTTGGTATATATAAAGACTACAGATTAGTGGGTGTTGATTTTGTAGCCAGAGATATTGCTGTATTCCTTGATCAGTTCTAAAAGTTTTGTAGTAGAATCCCTGGTATTTTCCAGATATATAATCATGTCATCTGTGAAGAGTGAAAGTTTGATCTCTTCTGACCCTATGTGGATACCCTTGATCACCTTTCTTCCCTGATTGCAATGGCTAAAACTTTCATTACGATGTTGAAGAGCAATGGAGACAATGAGCAACCTTGCCTGGTTGCTGATCTAACTGGAAATGGTTTCAATTTAACTCCATTCAATACAATATTGGCTGTGGGTTTGCTGTAGATGGCCTCTATCAGTTTAAGAAATATCTCTTCTATACCAATTTTTTTTAAGTGTTCTGATCTTGAAGGGATGCTGGATATTGTCAAAAGCTGTTTCTGCATCAATTGAGAGAATCATATGGTTTTTATTTTTTAAGTTGTTTATGTGCTGAATTATATTTATAGATTTACGTATATTGAACTAGGCCTAAGACCCTGGGATAAAGCCCACTTGGTCATGGTGTATAATTTGTTTGATGTGTTGTTGGACTCTGTTTGTTAGTATCTTGTTAAATATTTTTGCATCAATATTCATTAGTGATATTGGTCTGTAGTTTTCTTTTCTTTTAGGTCTCTCCCTGGTTTAGGGATCAAGGTGATGTTTGCTTCATATAATTTTGGGGGTAGTATTCCTTCTTTTTCTATATTTTGGAAGAGGTTTAGTAATATAGGTACTAGTTCTTCTTTAAAGGGTTGGTAGAATTCTGACATGAAGCCATCTGGTCAACTTTTTAGAAATGCCAAGAGATTCTGAAATCCAGATAGCAGACAGTTTCAGAGCCCCAGCACAACTCAACCTGAATAAGACATCCCCCAGGCATATCATAATTAACTTCACTAAAATTAATGTGAAGGAGAAAATTCTGAAAGCAACAAGACGTAAGAAATCCATACCTACAAGGGGAAGAATATTAGAAAAACTGCAGATCTCTCTGATCAAACCTTTCAAGCTAGAACAGAATGGTCATCGACTTTTAATCTCCTAAAACAAAAAAACTTTCAACCCAGAATCCTGTACCCAGCTAAACTGAGTTTCATTTACGATGGAGAAATTAAGTACTTTAATGACATCCACATGTTGAGGAAATTTGCAATAACTAAACCAGCTCTCCAGGACATTCTCAGACCTATTCCCCATAATGACCAGCATAATCCTCCACCACAAAAGTAACTCACCCAGAAACTTTTTATCAAATTTCAACTTCCACAGTGATGGAAGGATTAAAACTGTCCACTGGACTTTCTAAAGATTTATTATTGTTTTCAATTAATGTGAATGGTTTAAATTGTCATCTAAAGATGCTTAGGTTGGCTGCTTGCAGGATACAAAAACTCAGGCCAGATACCTGGTGTATACAAGAATCTCACCTTACCTTAAAAGATAAATTTAGACTTAAGGTGAAGGGATGGTCATCTATATTCCAGGCAAATGGAAATCAGAAAAAAGCAGGTATTGCAATCTTATTTGCAGATACAATAGGCTTTAAACCACCCAAAGTAAAGAAGGATAAAGACTATAAGGCAGTATCAAAAGAAGGATAAGGATCAATTTCATATTTATTAAAGGTACTACTCAATATGATGAGATTTCAATTATTAATATTTATGCACTCAATCAGAATGCGCCTCAATTTATAAGAAAAACTCTAATAGACATGAGTAACTTGATTTCCTCCAGCTCCATAGTAGCTGTAGATTTTAATACTCCTTAGCAGTGTTGAATAAATCCTCCAAAAAGAAGCTAAGGAAAGAAATTTTAGATTTAAGCTTAACAATTCAACAACTGGATTTAACAGACATCTATATAACATTTCATCCTAATAAAATTGAATACACATTCTTTTCCTCATCCCTTGGAACATATGCCAAAATTGATTATATCTTAGGTCACAAGTCTAACCTCAGCAAATTTAAAAGAATAGAAATTATTCCTTGCATCTTCTCCATCATGGAATAAAAGTTGAACTCAATAACAAAAGGAATCTGCATACTCATATAAAAACATGGAAATTAAATAACCTTATGCTGAAGAATAGACAGGTCATAGACGAGATTAAGAAGGAAATTACCAAATTTTGGAACAAAATCAAAATGAAGACATGAACTATCAGAACCTCTGGGATACTGCAGAGGCAGTACTAAGAGGGAAATTTATAGCACTGCAAGCCTTCCTCAAGAAAACGGAAAAAGAGGAAGTTAACTTAATGGGACACCTCAAGCAACTGGAAAAGGAAGAACATTCAAACCCCAAACCCAGCATAAGAAAAGAAATAACCAAAATCAGGGCAGAATTAAATGAAATTGAAAACAAAAGAATTATACAACAGATCAATAAATCAAAAAGTTGGGTCTTTGAAAAGGTCAATAAAATAGATAAACCTTTGGCTAACCTAATCTGGAAAAAAGAGTAAAATCTCTAATTTCATCAATCAGAAATGGTAAAGATGAAATAACAACAGACCCCTCATAAATTCAAAGAATCCTTAACAAATATTATAAGAAACTTTACTCTCAGAATTATGAAAATCTGAAGGAAATTGACCAATACTTGGAAGCACGCCACCTACCAAGACTTAGCCAGAACATAGAGGAAACTTTGAACAACCCTATACCAAGTTCTGAAATAGCATCAACCATATCCTGTAACTTTATCCTCCTACTCGTGCAGAATGACTTCCAACAACAATAGTACCTTCCCCATATCTGTATCCCAGTACAGAGCAGGATGCCTGAAGAATAATAGGTTTTAATAAGTAATTGTTGAATGATTAATGAATGAGGTGGTTAATGATTGCGTTCCTTTCTTAGAGAATGATGGATGGTCAATGGGTCTAGACAGAACACTTCCAGTAGATACCTGCTGCTGAGGCTCTTATATGATGCTAGATCCTGATCTTTAAACTAAAATAGTCAAATGATAAGGACCTTTGAAGAGTAGTATGGGGTGATTATAAGGGTGAAGGTGGAGGTTCTCGTGAAATAGTACAACATGGGTAGTAAAGGGGTCAATTACTCCTGAAGAGTAAAGGAAATTCTCAGCAGGCTCAGAAAACTATTTTGGCTCTGAAAAATTATCAGGAGGCTCAGTCAAACTCAAGAGCAGTTTATGCAACTGTTCTCAATGCCAATACAATGGGTCAACCTTCTTAATGGAAAGAACATACATTGAAAAAACAGTGAGCATCCTTAAACTTCCACTGTTACAAAGTTATCCATAAGGAAGCACAGAAAAATAAGAAATAAGGGCTAAAGCAGAATTGGGATTGTCTGTAAACAAATGTGACAGAAGGAATATAGATTATTTCTGGACCTATAAAAGAAGTGACAATTCCAGAGCATTTTGGCATGGGGCATGGATCCCAGCTAGACCCTGAATTGAAGAAGTAATATTAGATAACTAGGATGAGAGAAAAGACACCTTTCTGATAGCCTCACTTGGCTAATAATTTGACCAGTTTTCTAAATATGGGAATTAAAGTTAGCATTGAGTATGTGATACATATATATTATACATGTGTGCATCTATTCAATATGTGAATGGAGCAACACTTTCTCCAATATAGTTTTGCTAATGCTATAGGATCAATCATATTTTGATTATGATTATAAGGTTCTGAATTTCACAATTCCTCCACGTAATTGTAAAAATTCATTTATGCCATGTTCCAAGCCTGTGTGTCCAGTAATTATTTGTTGAATGGCTACATAGGGGAATTAAAGTTGCCCCGGTATATTACTCACATTGACTACATCTCTATGGCCTATTTCATTGCTTTGTGTACATATGGGTCATACTTCTACCAGTCTACGGTTTTAAATTCATTTTTGCTAGGATTATGCCTACACAACTTCACATGGGGACTTTCCTCATCAGTATGCTTGTCCTAACCCATCCTTCATTAATCAACTCCAATTTACCCTTCAAAATCAGCTCATGCATTACTACGTCACTTTTTCTGAAGAACTTATCTTTTGTGTCTCATTTGGAATAATGTCCCTACTTTTTGGCACCTTGATACCTTATATGTTGCTGAATCTTACTTTATTTTATCTGTGACCCTTTCAGAAAATACCCACATACTTTTTACTTTTTTGCTCTTATAAATAAATCTGATATAAAACTTCTGCAACTCATAACTTTTGTCTATTTATATGGAACCCACTGTAATAGTTTAGTTGTTATTAAAATACATGCTTCTTGAAATAATTTACCTACGAGTACATTTACTGACATTTCTATTTTGTTTGTCTCTTCGTTACTTTGGAGTTAAAGGTTTAAAGTCAATTGTGATTACTATATTTTATAGAAAATTGTATATTTCACATGGGTTTCACATTTTCAGTGAGATTCTCTGTGTCTGTGGTTATTTCCTCATTTAACTATTAGTTTGATGTGTTTTTAACTTTTCCTTTTTTATTACTTGTTTGTGTATTTGTTTTACCCACTGCGGGATTTGTTTATCAAGTTTGTTATACCATTTTATAGCTCATTAATTTTTAATATTTATTGATTTTTACAGCATGTTTCCCATAAATAGTCCTTTTTATTGTCCTTTAGCATTCTTGTTAGGTAAATTAATTTATGTTTATTATTTGTAATTATAGAATTAACATTTTATGTTTTTAAATTAACATTTTTAAATTATATATTTCCTTCCAAATATTGCTTCATCTCTACATTAGAGAATGTGAAGTGTTTTATGATTGTTATAGATACTGATCAATAATAGCTTTAATTATGTGTTTGATGGTAAAGTCCATTATATGATTTCTGTAAGTTTTCTGTATTTTCATGTTTGTATTCATTTCAATTTAATTTAATATACCTATTGTATCTAAGTTTTATATTTTATTACTTATTTGCATTATAGTTTTTTCATTTGAAACTGTGATTTTAAAAATTAAAGCAATACTAACATTATGCTTCTTGCATGTACTCACACATAACACATTTGATTATGTATATGATTATGTGTGTGTACATAGAAGCAAGTCAAGCTCCACATGGTAATTTAGCAACGATTATATCTGGTGAATCAAGTAGAAGAAGAGCATTTTTTCTCTTATCACTTGTCCTTTTCAAAATTGCTACTTTTTAAATTGGACAATAAACTACTTTCATATATGTAAGACATTTTTCTGAGCAAGAATACATGATTACTCAATTGATTTCACATTAAATGCCTTCACTCACATGTTAGTTCATTCAACAAATATTTATTGAGTTCCTTCAATGTGCCACATACAATGTACAAGAAACAAAGTCTTAATCACAGGAAACACGGTAGATATTAATGCAGTGCTCAAGATTCCACATCAATGAGGGGTTATTTGGTTACTGTGGGTTGATTTTGTCCAACATTCTACAGTGTCACAAAAGTTGTGCTAAAACTGTTATACACAGGGAAAATGGGAAATCAAGGTGAAATGTACCTTTATTTACAAAATATCCATTGCAAAATTTTACAAAGAGGTGCCAACACATATTTACATGTTTTGTAAGTATTTTATAAAATTTTATAATGAATATTTTGTAAAAGTTTACTGTGCACCTTTATTTTCCTACAACATGGTGCAGACCTTGGTTTGTCCTTTTATCATTCTATGTGCAAGTTGGGGTTGGGGCAAGATTTATCCTGATTTCCCTCTCTGTGGGCTACTCTTTAGCCCTTTCTATGTTGGTGTGCAAGTTTTCTCCCATTCTTGAATTTAAATGATTTCGCCAAATTTACGCTTAATTTTGATTTTTTTCTTTTTTGCAGTTTTTGGCTGGGTCTGGGTTTGAACCCGCCATCTCCGGCATATGAGGCCAGCTCCCTACTCATTTGAGCCACAGGCACCACCCACAATCTTGATTTTTTAAATTTGTTTTTCCAAAACCAGAGATGCCTTGGCAGATATCCACTTGATCCACCTTCTTTTGCCTATAGGTACAGACAATTCCCAGGATACTTCCATCTCAAAAACTTCATTTTTCTTCTTCTTCTCACCTTAAAGACTTTCTCTAGCACTGAAAGGTTACTTAGCTACATAGAAGTGTTGATGCCCCAGCACTTCACCCTTATCAATGAGGATGGGAGACAAGAGCTAGATGACCCTGCACACTGATTTCTGAGTAGACTGTTCTGAGGTTTGTTACACATTGTAACTCTAAGCTCCAGGGATCCACAGTGCAAACCTGCTCCTTAACACACCCTTCACAGGCTCTCCTTTCCCTCCTTTGTCCTACATTTCCCACTTCCCCTTACCTTGTATCAAGAGATCACCTCCCCAACAAGTACCTGATCCAAGTTTTTGCCTCAAACTAATGCAAATATCACGCACATGTTGATATATTTCAGGAAAAAAAAATTTCTATTTTATATTTTTGTTCTATTATTATTTTGGTTATTTTATTTAATAACAATGATCTTTCCTCAAGCACCTAACTTCCATACAGTTAATTTTACCTCTACTTGGTTTTTTTGTGGCTTATTCCAAATTCATTTTTCAGCATTTTTTCAATTAAGTCCTTCACATAAATGACTCTGTTTTCCTCGTCAGCTCTATAGATTGTTACATCTGATGTGGTTTTGTTACTACAGCATAACTTACTCCAATTTCTTTCCTATTGCTCTGCCATTTTTTGCTTCATGTGGTACCCTTTTATATCCTATTGGACAGCTGGCATTTTGTTTCAGGTTGGATTCTTTGGGAAGCAGAGTTAAGGTTAACATATCATGATTATTAGGAAATGATCTGAGGATATCCCCCTGTGAAAAGTAGAATAATGAATCAGGAGTTAGTATGTCAGAAGCAGAAGTCAAACTCTGAGGCGCAGCTTTAAACAGTGCCAGCCTATCTCAGGGGGCGCTCTGGAGCTCAGATGATTCATTAATGATGTGCTCAGTCAGGCCAAATTGGCCACCTCTTTGTACCCTCACTGTGGTTGCTCAGGGGATTTTGGCCATGCCAGAAAGGACTTGGCTTTGTGCTCAGTGGCTTCTGTAGCTGAAGCAATACCAGCCAGACAACAATTTGCTGTCATCACACCCCAGGCAGGTTCTCCCTGAGAGAGCTCTGGAGGACACATCGCCAAGTCCGCAGTGCTCCATTCCCCAATCATGTTTTAAAAATTTATATTTATTTTCATTTCTTTAAGTATGTAGCTCAGTGTTTATGATTCTCTCTGTTTCTTCGAATATTTTCTGAAGGAACTTGATTTTTCCACCTTCATTCTGAATTGGGCACTCCTCCTTGTGGGAAGTGGTCTGTCCAGCACACTCTTCTATATTGACCATTTCTGCTTGTTATTCAATGCTGAATAGGCAGCTTCCTTGGAGCCATCTCTCTGCCTGAACACATCGTGAATGGAATTTTCTTAATGTCGTTCTCCACTTGCTAAGCACTGCTTCCATTTTTGTCTCTTGAAATTTATATTTGAAGTGCTGTATATTGAAAGTGTGGAATGTATATGCAGTCATCAAACGCTGCTGAGTGAGGCTATGCTGTGAGTGGTGAATGAGGGTCAGGGCTACTGGAAACCAGCGGTGTGAGGTGATCGTGATCCATAGCCCTTCCTTCTGCTTGAAGTTTTCTTCCTTCTGCCATTTACCCGGTACTAGCAAATTCATTCTCCTGCTCTTGGTTCAGAAGTCACTCTTCAGAGGTGTCCTGATCGCTCTAATCAGGTTGGTCTGCATGTTATAAATACAAACAGTAGGTCTTGGTGAGAAGTAGAAATAATGAATTAATGTCTGGCCTTTAATGAGGGAACATTTGCCAGCTGTTGGCTTGCCTTTGGTAATATAATAAAGCTGACCAGAACACAGAACGTGTATTCAACACTCTGTGTTTTATTTTTACGTGTTTTCACACCACTTACCATAGTTCCCATCCTACTGATTGTTGTGTAATTTTTGGTTAATATGTATCTCTCACTGGACATGTGGTCAAAAACCAGATATGTTTGCTTACCATTGTATCTCAGCATCTGGCACAATGTCCAGCACCTAGTAGGTCCTCAATGAAGTTCAGATGAATGGAAATTCTGAGTAAATGGGTGATTTTAAAAAACAAAGCCAAACAACAATGAGATTGTCTTGGATATAAGAAATTGGTTCATAAGATATCCAGGTTCATATAACTTGTTACAAATTCTTGTTTCATAGGCTTTGAAATGCAAATGTTTTAAATGCCCAAAAGCACATCGTCAAATGTCTGATGATGGCCAGTCTTGTGCTCCATCTCATTACTGGAAAGTGGCACTAAGCTTAGTCCTCTCCTGGGAGGGCCTTTCAACCTGAGCTTAAATACCATCCATACCAACAACGCAGCTAAGCAAGTGTGTTGGTCACAAACACCAGATAAAAGTCAGTATCTTCATCACTGATAAATGTTTAAGGTGAGTAGATAAGAAAATATATTTTTTATCAATGTGTCCAAGCTAGTAAGAGAGAATGAGGACATTTCAACATTAAACCAGTTCATCACAAAAGGGTCAGAGCGATTTTTCTGGGTACTGGAAAAGTGTGCTTGTCACTTTTTGTTCTGTTATTCCTTGTGCTAAAATGCACGGAAATTGCCTAAGGGGAATTAGCTCTATAAATTTTAAATTTTATGTTGGTATAAACAAACTTCAGCTTCTCCCACCCTTCAAAGAGTTTTTTTTTATTGGTGACATATACACAGATAAGTTTGTTTCTTTGCAGTTTGCATGTTTTCACAACTAAGTTTGCACACTATAAAATCTATGTCTAAGTGTAATAAGATTCACCTATCTTTACCGGTGAATGTTTGAAATATATTTATGTTCTAGTATCTCACAGTACCCCTAAAGGTCTGTAAATGTCAAAGACTTTGAAATATTTTTCTGAGAGAGACTCATGTTCTTAAAAAGCCTTTATTTTGTTCTTAAAAAAAAATCTTTATTCCTCTTCTCCTGGAAAATAATGGAGTGCTCAGTTTATATGTTCTGACCATCAGTTCTTTTCCCCTGGAGCACTTTTCCTTCCCAGACAAGATCTCAAACTCCTTTTTTTATCTCTTCCCTCTTGAATATTTCAATTTTCAAAGAAAGTGTTATTTTGTCCACAATGCAAATTGCACACTCGTTTAAAATATCACTTCTCATTAACACTATAGTCAAATACTTTAAAAAAATACATAAATGTCTTCCTTCTATGATTAAGACACTTCTAACAAAAATAGAACTTTGCTAAATGGAGTAAGAATTTCACTGTCACATCATTAATCATTTTTTTTATTAGCAAATAACTAAGTATGTGAAATAGTTTCTGAAATGTCAGAATGAGCCATTTGATGGTTTATTATCTCTACTTCAAAGAACTTTTATTCTTATTTCTTTAATTTTCAATATAAAACATATTTTATGAAACCTTTTTATGATGCTAGACTTACTGACTAAATTCAATATATAAACCAATTAGCCAGTTTCACCAAGAGGACATCTGACCCAAAGAGACAAAGTAACTTATTCAGGGTATCAGTCATAATTTTTAGTTGCAAGCAACAGAATACAAATAAAGTGTGAATTTATGCAAAAGAGTTTTGGACTATTCTCTCAAGTAAGAGGAAGGCAGATTTGGGGATAAATAGAGAAATACTCAAAAACCACATCACAAAATGGTCCCCTTAATATACTACTGTCTCCCCTAATATACTACTGTCTCTTCCCAATGCCTAGTCCAGCTATGGGACATTAGGAAGACCCCACTAGAATTTCCACCCCTGCCATCCCTAAAAATTCAATGGATTGAATGTTTTCCCATCCTCAGTGAAACAGGATCTTTGTGGTCTCTAGTCCTTTGCATCTATAGTGGATAATTAGAATCTCGGTTAGGCAAATCTTTTTGGTACAGTTTGGGTCATGTATCAGGGTACAGAAATAAAGAAAAAAAGAGAAAAAGGAAGGAAGGAAGGAAGGAAGGAAGGAAGGAAGGAAGGAAGGAAGGAAGGAAGGAAGGAAGGAAAGAAGGAAGGAAGGAAGGAAAGGAAACTCCAAAAATTGGGAAGATAACTCCAGAATTTTCAAGTTCTATAATGTAAAACAAGTTTTGTCTAACAAGTTGGGAATTTCATGAACATAGAAAGAAGGTTAATACACTTCACAGAAATATACATAGTAAGGCATGCTCTCTCCTCTCTTTCCTCTCTCTTCTCTTTTCCTCTCCTCTTTCCTTTTCTTCCTTTCCCTTCTCCTCCCACAACCCCTCTCCATAACTAAACAATTTGTGAAAATAATGCATACTATATAAAGAAATGCCTTGAATTATTTCATGGTTCTAACACAATCCACAAAGTTTATTTCAGGAGATTCCTGAAGCCCTGGAAACATTTACAGCCTCATGATAAGAATGCCCTGATCACTCCCACGAATGGATTAATAAATTGTGGTACATGTATGCCATGGAATACTATGCAGCCTTAAAGAAAGATGGAGACTTTACCTCTTTTGTGTTTACATGGACGGAGCTGGAACACATTCTTCTTAGCAAACTATCTCAAGAATGGAAGAAAAAGTATCCAATGTACTCAGCCCTACTATGAAGCTAGTCTATAGCTTTCATATGAAGGGTAAAACCCAGTTATAGCACAAGAAATGGGGAAAGGGGCAAGGGAGGGGAGGGGAGGATGGGTGGAGGAAGGGTGATTGGTGGGATCACACCTACGGTGCATCTTAGAAGGGTACGGGTGAAAATTACTAAATGTAGAATATAAATGTTTTCGTATAGTGATTAAAAGGCCATGATGGGGGCTATGTTAAATAGTTCAATGAAAATATTTCAGAATGTATATAAAGTCAGCTCATTGTGCCCCATGATTGCACCAATGTACACAATTATAATTTAATAAAAACTAAAAAAAAATAACAACATTAGGATTTTGTTTTGTTTTATTTTGCAAGAAAGGCAAAATCCCTCATGGAGTCACCCAGTGTTTAGAGCAGCACCCATATGAATATCAATTTGGTCACCCCAAAAGTAAATTTTTCTTTCTCTTTATACAGAAAAACATGAAATTTATCCTGGCCTTTGGCTGTTGTATGCAAGCTCTTTGCAAAAGGAAAACGTTTTACTTAAATTTCAGTATCACTCAGAAATCTTCCAGAACTACATCATGACATTTATTGGTGAAATCTGTTGAGTCATCAATCTGGAGAGAAACTTTTGTTTTTGGCATATTTTCACAAAACCTCTTAGGCATGGTGTGACAGGTCATCAGCACGTCAATTCTCTGTACTCAGAGCAGAGTCTTCAATTTCTCATACTGCATCTTGTCCAAACGTTTTGCTCGCTATAATTTTACATGCTGACATTATTAGTTTTTCACCAGCTGAGTACCTTTTCCTTTTCTATGCACTAAATAACTAACTTGATTCCTGAGGCTTTTGATTGACGTGAGTTTTAAAAATCAAACTTTGCTTTGTTCTGAGAATACAATAGCCATGCAACTTAATCATTAGCTTTACACGTCAAAGGGTCATAACTTACATACCAATGATGCTAAAAAAATTTGGAGTCTTTGCTGCATTTGGAAGTCGGAATTCTTCATAATTATTCTATCATAATTATCATCAGCCAAAAATCCCTTTTTCCATGTCTTAAATAATTTTCAGACATCATTGTGTTGGATAGCCAGATATCATGTTAATACACAAAGGCTAATACAATACAAAATAGAAGGGCATAATAAATAAAGGATAAAGTGATTAAAAAATAAAATTCCAAAACAGTTCAATTCTAATTCATGCAATTCTTATGTTGCCATGTTCGCATCAGCCAAATAACAGAGATGGAGCTAAGTCATGATGTGCAAAAATTGCTTTTTGTGTTGAAAATTTCCTCTCAATTTTTGGTTGCCCTGGTAGAGCTTATTCATTCCCATGAACTAGTTACAGCACATAAGGAAGGTGAGGGGAGGTAATTTTTCTGGGGAAATGACATCATCACACTGTCCTACTCTCTTTTCAACAGAGTCATTAGAAATCAGGGGTTTCCACTGTCTTAAATCAGAAAATGAGAATGAATTCAACCAAATTAAATGACCCATCCTCTGTATGCTGCTATAAAAGGCTGAAACACTGTAACAGAAGTTGTAATGATGATGTTCGGTCAATCTTCACTGGTGGCAGAGTTAGAAAAGCATTCAAAATTTCAGGATTAGTTTGCTAATCATGATTTCTCCTGGATCGTGTAACATTTTGTAAACCTTCCATTGAGAAACTGTCTGAAGATAATTTAAATAAAATCAATATCTTGTCATTTGTGGGTTAAACACAGAATTTTTGAATTATATTGTAAAATTTAGATGTCTATACTAACGAGATATTAGCACATGATAAATATGAAGTTTAATTCAGTGAGTAAAATAATGAAAGTTTCTGTCAAAATTGTGTAACAATTAGAAAGAAAAGAATAGTCTCCAGTATCTTAAATAAGATTCTAAAATAAATTTCAGATGGATGAAATGTTTAACAACAATGAAAACCAAAAGACTTGCAAGGAACTCTAAACACTATACTATTTAGGAATCAGAGACACTTTCCTATTTCAACCCTACATGGTATAAAAGAAAAACAATGTAAGATAGTATTACAAACATTAAAGAAATTGCTTCTCAGTCTTTTGGCCAACATCAAATGTAGTAATCATTCTTATCAGTTCAACATCTGAAATGGTCTCTATCCGATGACGATATATTTAACAGATTTTTGGAGTAGGGAAATGGAATAGGGGTATGCTTCAGCTACTTCATGCTTCTATTGGTACCCCCTCAGGAAATTTAGGGGGGGAAAGCTAAAAGAAAAGTAATTATTCCAAAATATATAAATCTGACAATAAAGAATTGCATAATATACAATAGCCCCTTCAGCAAATTTACTCATCCCTTGGTATCCATGTGTTTCAGGACCTCTATACATACCAAAATTCAGGGATGCTCAAGTCCTTTTTATCAAGTGGAGTAGTATTTGTACACGAAGGTCACTACAAAAGCTTTGAGATACTTAACAGGGTCCTTTCTGATTCACCCATTCAAGTTTCACCTTGCTTGGCTTATTGTTGTTGCCAGGAGGGCTTCATTTGTTTCTATCTACACATATTTTATGTTTCCTGATTTTTGTGTGTCTCAAAACTTTTGTAATGACCTTTGTATAATTTATGCACATCTTTCCATACACCTTGTCATCTCTCAATTACTTATAAGACCTAATATAATGTAAATGCTTAGTAAATAGTTGTTATATAGTATTGTTAATTATTTGTATTATTACTTGTCTTTGTATTATTTTATTTTTTCTAACACTTGGATGAGGAGTTGATTGAATCTATAGATGTGCCACCTGTCCACATGAAGAGCTGACTGTGCTACAGAACAAAACAGGTGTACAAAGATGTGCAAATTATAGGAATACATAATTCACAGAAGAGCAAATCCAAATGAACAAAAACACAAAGAAGTATGCTTAATATCACTAATATTAATATTAATATCGTCAGGAGAATGCAGAATTAAGTTACAATTATATGGTATTAATTCTAGGGTCTACAACTCTTTTGAACGGGAAAGAATTTTATCCATTGTTAAAACTGTGAAGTGCTATGGCCCTTTGGAAGGCAATTTAGTTATATCTATCCAAAAATAACTGTCATGATAATATACCCATGGAAAGAAAAGTGCTTATAGGCAATAACAGCATATGGCTAAGGATGTTTATTCAAAGTTATTTACTCCTGCCAAGAATTGCAAACAAAGAGACTTCCCATTTTAAGGGGAATCACTAGCTTGACTGTGGTGTTCTACACCATGCCATATTACACAGCCATTAAAAAGAACAATTTTAAACTATAGCAGAGGATAGTGAGCGAGTTCCAAAATGTTTTGAAGGCTAGAAAAAAGAAATATCCAGAAAAATAACTATTGACATGGATTTTTCTTTTGTAAATCTAATATGTAAATTAGTATCATTTACTATTAATCAAAAGAGAAAAAAAAGCATGTGGGTATTTAAGTATGTGTATCACAACAGAAAAAATACAGACATGCATACATTATGTTATTAAGATTACTTATCGTAAGGGGTGAGAATAAGCATGCTGATAGTATACTGAAAAAGGAGAATAGAAAATGTGTCTAAGATTAAAAAATGTAGATAAATATTATATCAATAATATACCATAAAACGAATGCCATGTATGAGCAGAAATAGAGAATATATAAACGGGGTTGGGGGAGTAATGGAAAAATCATCATAAAAAGTTCATTCTCCCTAAAATAGTTTCAAATTATTTGTGATTCTAATAAAATAGCAGAACTAACATTGGAAATAGATAATTTTAAAGTACATATAAAGAATAAACTTGTCTTAAAGAGCCAATGCTGAAAAAGAGAGTAACTTGAGAACACTTGCTTCACTAAAATTTAAAATATGGCGTGAAGACACATTCATAAAAATGTCTGGAATTAGCATATGAACAAAGATGGATACACAGGATAAGTGAAAGTCCAGAAATAAACCCAAATACATATGGGAATATAGTAGCTATGGTAAATGTAGCATTTTAAATCAATGGATCAAATGAACATATTTTAAAAAATAAATAGTGTTGAAACAATTGTGCAGCCATCTGGAAAAAATAAACTTGGATTCTTATGTTGTATCTACTTCCCAAATAATGTCCAGATGTCTCAAATATTTAAATTTATAAGATGAAATCATAAAAATAAAGAAAATATATGGGAGTATTTAAATTATGACCTCATAGTAAGAAATTCTTCATTTAAAACATAACACATAGTGTTAAAATGATTGATAAATTTGGCTTATGAAAATTAAAAACTTCTAGAAGGCAAAGAATATCATAAACTCAGTCAAAACAAATCACAAAATGGAAGAAACTATTCACCATACTAGATCATAATACAAATTTTTATAATTTGTAAAAATCATTTGCAAATGAATATAAACAACAAGGTAAAGGATATGAACCTGAAACTCACAGGATAAAAGTAGGAATAGAAATTTTAGTATATAAACCAATACTCAGATTCATTCATTTAAGAAATAAAATAATTTTTCACCTACTCAAAGTTTGGTTTGATGTATCAAATGTTGAATTTAGTAAAGTCAACTGTATGGCAACATAAAAGCATATCCACATTCTTATGAAGTAAACACTGAAGTATTAGGAACACAAGACCCTGATTTATGTAATTTATTGTTAAAATTATATGGATATATACATACTTAAATCATGGGCATACACATTTATATGCATATGTATGTACATATACACACATGCAGAGACAGAGAGAATGAAAAAGCAAACAAAACAAGAAAGTAAGGTAAATTGTGAATAAGTTTATTTGAGAAAAGAGTATATAAGTATCTTTGTACCATTTTAATTACTGCAACTTATCTATACATTTAAAATTATTTTTAAACAAAATTTAAATAACTAAAATTGTAGTTAGTGAGGAGAAAGCACTCGTGTAGTTTGTTGTAGTATACAATTGGCAATAACTATCGTATGTTAAAATGCACGTATCTTTTTATCCAGTGATTTATAGGAAATTTTCCTATCAATATAATCCCATATGTGCAAAAAGAAGCATGTCCAAAAATACTTATGCCAGCATTGCTAAGGGTACAGAAAAGACGAGACACAATCCCTATGAATGAAATCTGGGGTAAGTGAATTATAACATACACATGCAAGGGAATAAATGAAGATATTAAAGTCTGAGTTAATATAGACATAGAGACATGGACTAATATTCATTATATATCATTAATGAAAAAAGACTTCCACATACCTATATAGACTCACTTATTCATAGAATATCTTTAAGTACATATAAACTGGCCACCCTGTTTTGCCTCTAGTGAGGGGAAATGGACAAAGAACTACTAAATGTAGAAAAAGGCTTTCCATAGCACACACCTTGTACTTTTGGAATATATAATTTATAATAAACAATGCAAAAGAATAGACGTGGAATAACGTTTTTAAAGACTACTTTGATAATTTATTGAAAGGGCATGCATGTGATAAGCTTTGAAAGAAATCAAGATGATTATCTTCCTTTCTCTATAAAACATTTTTAAGTAGTCAATTAAATTCTTATACATCAGATATCTTGGCATCAATAGAATATCTTTAGAAGCTGACTGGAATGATGCTTCTAAAGGTTTGGGAAAACTTTTTTCATCTCTCAAGAAAGGCACCAAAATGCAGTAGAGTGATAGCAGTGCTCACCTTTCCAGTACCCTGTAAGGCTAAGCAATGTGGTGGCACCAGAGTCCTTCTCAATGCCCCTACCCATTGGCAGTAGTTGGCATGTTTCATGTAATCAGAATGAATTTCAAAATTTGAAAGACTTTGGCTTGGCGCCTGTGGCTCAACGGGCTAAGGCGCCAGCCATGTAAGCTTGAGCTGGCGGGTTCGAATCTAGCCTGGGCCCGCCAAACAACAATGACAGCTGCAACCAAAAAATGGCTGGGCGTTGTGGCGGGCACCTGTAGTACCAGCTAATTGGGAGGCGGAGGCAAGAGACTTGCTTGAGCCCAGGAATTGGAGGTTGCTGTGAGCTGTGATGTCACAGAACTCTATCCAGGGTCACAGCTTGAAGCTCTGTCTCAAAAAAAAAAAGAAAAAATTTGAAAGACTTCAATTAGAATCTAGATGTACAATTTATAAGATGCATGATATTGAGTAAATTCTTAGGCTTCTTCTGTCACTTCTTGCAGAGATTAATAATACATTGAAAAAATATTTAAAGTAGCATCTTACACACATAGTCAAGTAAAAATACATATTATGATTATTGATTTCTTTGCTATTTTTACTCTTACTGAGTGACCAATTCTGGTTTTAACTAGCCTTTAGTACAAAATCTCAATATTAACTACATTTTATGTAGTTAATATGTCTTAATGAAGTGATATGTAAGTATGGTAGTAAGCAAAAATTTAATGTCCAACCCCAAAGTACTAACAGAAGTTGAATGAAACTGTAAACTATTTGGGAAATAGAAGAGAATTCATTTAACAATTCACAGGTTAATTTTCCTGTCTTTGTGCTATTTTTAATCTAAGTTGAAAAGTCAGTTGCTAGTAGTTTTGTGAACATCTTCAGGTTTGGGAGAATTAATGATTAACAATGTTCTGCATCATGGTTCTCATGGACAAATTAATGTATCAAAAAATAATTAACATGTTGGGCAAGTATCTTAGTTTGCTTATCTTAACCACTGAAAAGATTTATCATCACACCCTGAAGGCATCTGTCACACCCTGAAGTACATTGCATTGCTTTACAATAGTAAAGCTCTTGACATCTAGCAAAAGCAGGTATTTATTAATTATTGGTGAAGTAAATGAATGAATCAGGTAGCAAACCTAGAGAATATCCCTGGTTTCTCTGATAGGGTACAGAAAAGCTAAGCCCAAAGTGGATTAACTGAGATTCAGTCCTTCTGTGTCATAGACTCATTCAACTGCTTGTATTTCTGCCTTTAAATTCAAATTAAAAAGTATCTCCTACATCATGAAATGAGACATATGCTGTTGTAAGAGTCAATAGTACAGAGTTCATCATTTTGTATTGCTTTGATTTGATAGGATTCTCAAAGAATAAAGTGCCAAAGTAAATCACACAGAAACTATCAGTGGATCATACATGTACATCCTACCCTACAAAAATAGTCTCTGAGGTGTGAGTAAAAGGAAGGGAGAAGATCTCCCAAAACATTAGAAGCATCCAGATCTCTGAGGATGTTCCTCTGGTTTGGTTCACATGAAGAATTGAAAACTTCTTTATTTTCCTGTTTGGCATTTTCACAATAACATTATTTGAAACATTTTTCTAACTTGCAATTCAGCAGTCATTTGTTTAAACAATTGATTATTTACTTTCCTCATAGAATCTGAAATCCATGAAGGCAGGGAGGGACTCATCAAACAAAATAAATATGGTTTCATTGTAACATCGTCAGGGTTTAGCAGTACATCTGGCAAACAATAGGTGTCAATAGATATTTTAAGTATATTAGCATGTCATCAGCAAAGAGTGCTAGCTTGACCTCCCCATGTGGATACCCTTGATATCCTTTCCTTCTCTCCCCTGTTTGCACTGGGTAGACTTCCAACATTATGCTGGATAGTAGTGGTCATAGTGGACAACCTTGTCTGGTTCCAGTTCTAAGCAAAAATGCTTTCAGTTTTTCTCTATTCACTAGAACAAAAGCTTTGGGTTTGTCATAGATGGCTTCTATCAGTTTAAAAAATGTCCCATCTATGCTTATCTTCTTAAATGTTCTTATCAAAACTGGATGTTGAATTTGTCAAATGCTTTTTATGAATTTGACAACTTTTATAGAAAGAAGTATAGAGAATCCTCAAAGAACCATTAAGAGTATTATATGGCCTTTGTTTTTACCTCTGTTTATGTGGTGCATTGCATTTATGGATTTATGTATGTTGAACCATCCTTGCATCCCTGGATTGAAAACCAGACTTCAGATTATGCTATAAGTCAATAGGGATAAAAAACAGCATAGTATTGGCATAAAAACATATATATGAAAGAAAACAGAGAAATGATAGATGAAAACAGTCCCATATAACCCTCTGATTTTTGATAAAGCAAACAAAATCATAGAATGAAGAAAAGACCCCCTATTTAATAAATGGTGCTGGAAGAACTGGTTAGCCACATATAGGTTAAAACTGGACCCACATCTCTCGTCATTTACAAAAATTGACCCACATTGGATTAAAGATTTAAATTTAAAACACAAAACAATAAAACTCTAGGAGAAAGTGTGGGAAAAATTCTTGATAATATTGATCTTGGAAAATATTTTATAAGAAGACCACATTGGCAATTGCAGCAACACCAAAAATAAATACATGGGATGTGATCAAACTAAAAACCTTCTGTACAGCTAAAACAGATGGCCTTCTGAATGGGAAAAGATATTTGCATGCTATGAATCAAAAAAAGGCCTTATAACCAGAATCTATAGAAAATTCAAAATAATCAACAAGAAAAGAGCAAACAACCCCATTTATCAATGGGCAAGAAACAATAACAGAACTCTCTCCAAAGAAGACAGATGAATGGCTAACAAATACACGAACAAATGCTCATCATCTCTAATTATTAGAAAAATAGAAACCAAAACTACTTTGAGATATCAACTAATTTTAGTGAGAATGGCCCACATCACAAGCTCTTAAAAATAATGGACCCTGGCATGAGTGCAAAGAGAAGGGAACACTCCTGCACTTTTGATGGGACTGCAAACTAGTACAGTCTTTATGGAAAGAAGTATGGAGAATCCTCAAAGAACTAAAAGAGCACCTTCTACTTGATACTGCAATCCTAGTACTGGGTATCTACCCACAAGAAAAAAGTCATTGTACCATAAGAACACATGCACTCAACTATTTATAGCAGCACAATTTATAATGGCCAAGATGTGGAAACAACCCAAATGCCCTTAGGGTTAGGGTAAACTCTCAGCACATGAACAGATTAATAAACTGTCATATATGTATAGCATGGAATATTATTCAGTCATAAAAAGATGGAGATGTTGTCTGTTTTGCTACAACTTGGATGGATTTATAGAACACTCTCCTGAGTAAAGTATCACAGATGGAAAGACAGGCATCACGTATACTCAAAACTAATTTGAAACTTTGAGGTTAACAACAATGTGCTCACACGACAGAAAACCTCAATTGAATCCAAGGAGGAGGAAGTTGGGTGGGGGGTTGGTGAGTTCTTTCCTCCCAGGAGCAATATGAGTGTGTATGTCACACTTCCTTTGTGAGGTACAGAGCGACAACTTAGATCTTGACTTACAAATGCAAGTAATGTGGCTTAATTGTATGTATCCTATATTATTTGGAATTTGTTTGTTTGTTTTGTAATTTTTGGCCAAAGCTGGGTTTGAACCCATTACCTCTGGTATAGGAGGCCTGTGCCCTGCTCCTTTGAGCCACAAGCATCACCCCTAATTGGAAATTTTTTAATGAAAAAAATAGACATTATAATGCAAAACAGAGTGAAAATGCACTTTTGTTACATGTGTGGATGGTGATAGCTGGACTGAACATGTACTTTATATATGCAAATATGTATGTCTTCACAATACTCTGATTAAGCTTAAAGACCTGGGTCTATAGTTATGAGCAGAGTGTGCTGCTCTCTGACAAGCTAGGAAGCATAGAGTGAGGAATAGATATAATGTAGCCTTATTAGCTTCTTCTGCCTTTCTATTCTTTTACCTGATCCAACTGAAAATACATGTGGAAAGAAGATTTTTAGACTTCAAACCATAGGTTGCTCCAATTGCCCAGTAGATATTCTTTATAGTCTTTATATCAAGTAACTTTTGCATTTGGTGCCCCTGCCTCAAAGTAGACCACCATTGCTAACCCAGTCTTTCCTTTCACTCTCATAGGTTTAAATCCTTTGATTCACTCAAATCTCACTTTAAACACTGAGTGATCTTTACTGGGAGCTTTTCTCTGATCTCTTTTCCAGCAAATTCAATATACTACATACTCATAACCTAGTTCTATCAATCTACATATAAGGAATGAAATATACTAGTTAAGTGAAATTTAAAATTACAATGAAGACAAAATGGTAAGAGGACATAAAAGTGATCTAATTCTACTCTCAGTGTTAAAGAGGAAGAAACAGAGGTCGAGCAGTGACTGGAGTGATGTTTCAGAGCAAATTTCCTGACACCCATGGCAGAACCGCAGTGAATGGCTTCTTAATCTCTGAATTCTTATGACTAAATCCTAAGGACCAAGTTAAAATGAATTTTTGTCATTAGCTTAGGCAAGTAGACAACTTTCTAGAACATCGATGAACATAATCCAGTTCTGAGCTGAGAAACTGCTGGTTTGGGGAAACAATTTCACATGTCAATGTCCAAGATGTTGACTATGTTCCAAAGTGGATAACCTCTGGGGGCTATTTTTATTTTCCACATCTTGCAGGACTTAGTTGGTAACATCCATTTTATTTATTTCCCTGGGATTGCTACATTTGAACCAAAACATGCATATAACATTTTATGGTTAATCTTATGCTTTCAGTAGGAAGAGTTGACTGCATATCATCATCTTACTCAAATTAATCAGCAAAAACCTTTGTCAGTGCTCACTTTTGCCATAATGTCACATTGGGAGGAGAGTGGACAGATGGTAATGTAGGAAGATATTGTTTCACTGATTAATTTTTTTGGCCTTGAAAAAGCTTTCTCTCCCTTTTAAGTGTGGGAGTATCCATAAAGCAGTCATTGCTGTATAAACTTTAATCATTAGGATACTTGGAGTTCAAGAAGATTCATCAATTTTTGAAATAATCTAAATGCCACAAAATAGGAGGTTAAGTTAAATTACAATACATAGATTTAAATGGAGGCCACACTATACACCAGTCAATATGGTAAACACTACATGAGAATTATAACAGCTCTGTGAGAAAAGCCCTTTAATTGGGCAGCACCTATGGCTCAAAGGAGTAGGGCGCCAGCCCATATGCCAGAGGTGGCGCGTTCACAAAAATTGCAAAAAAAAAAAACAACCAAAAACCCTTTATTCATCTCTTAAAGAAAAAAAAAGGCCCTGCTTGAAATTCTTTTTTACTGTGTGATTTCATTTTGTAAAGGTGCTGTGTTATAATTATTCACTTTTTGATTATCTAGAGTCATTCTCAAAAGTGAATTAATTAAATGAGATATATCAGTTTTCATAACATTTTGAGTATGTGGGATAAGAGCCAAAGTTATAATAGTTGGACACTATTGTGTTTAATTTATCATTTTTACATTTAATATCTGCATCAATAATTGCCTTGGGACTGATTAGAAAAAAAATAAAATTGATTCTAAGAGCATCAAGAGGAACCTCTTATACCCACCCTCTACCTAAATTATCTTCCATTTTATCTTTGGAAATGCCTAAAATGTTCAGTATTATGAAACCAGTTATTTGATATCCTCCTGGAAAAAAAAAACTTTTATATTCCTGAGAAGGTAATATTTTCCAAGAAGGTAGTTCATTAGTTCACCCTGGATGATTTTTCCCTCCAGAGGACACTTGGCCATGTCTGGAGACTTTGTTACTATCATGACTGAGAGGGGTGCTATGGGCCTCTAGTGGGTAGAAGGTAGGGATGCTGTTAATATTCCACAGTATACAGGACAGCCCCTTTCCCCCTCAAGCAAGAGAATTATCCAGCCTCAAATGTCCAAAAGTATAGATATTAAGAAACCCTGAGATCACTTAATGTCTGACTATAGGAAATAGTTTGTCTTGGGATACAGACCAGGTTTCTAGATCAACCTGGTGAAACAGATTAAAATGGAGTAGAGATGGAAGAGCAAGACTCAGCAAGTCCAACCTTTGTAAAAACAAACAAACACCAGATCACCTCTTCCATAATTAGAAAATCTGACTTTGTATGAATTACCTAAGCATCGTTTCCACATCTATTAAATCATAATAATAATTATGCTTTTTCTCACACACACCCCAAAAAAACAGCACCTGTAAAGAGTCTGGCACAGCTGCAACTTCAGTTAGAGAGCACAATAGTGACAGTAATGATGACAGCGATAATGACAAGAATAGTGGTGGTGATGCTGAGTGGTATGGACTGAACGTTTGTGTCCTCCCCTAAATTCATACATTGAAGCTCTGACCCCAGTGTGATGGTATCAGGAGAGGAGATGGCCTTTGGGAGGTAACTAGTTCTAGAAGAGGTCAGGAAGGAGAAGCACTGTGATGGGATTTATGTCCTCATGAGACACTAAGGGAGGAGATGCCAGAGCTCTTTCTCTCCCCCAATACATGAAGACACAGCAAGAAGTTAGTCAGCTGCATGCCAAGAAATGGGCCCTCCCCAGACACCAAATGTGCTAGCACCTTGCTCGAGGGGACTTTGTATTCTTCAGAACTGAAGTAAATAAATACTTCATAAATACTGTCATTTAAGCCATCTGGTCCACAGTACTTTGTTATAACAGCCTGACCTGACAGTGATGGTGATGATGATACTATTCATAGTGTCATGATAAAGGTGATAGTTGTGATGTTGATGTTTTTGTCATCCTTAAAATGCTCAACTTGTCACACTGAAACCAACTGAAGATCATCAGAAACAGAGATAATAAGCCTGATTAAGTTTTAATTCCTCAAAATTGAATTTATTTTATTGGTTAACATTTTGGCTGTAGGAATATAAAGAGATTATCTCATTACTCAAGAGAATGGTCACCAGGGACCAACCAGAAAACCTATAGGGATATGTTGGAATGTAGATGCAACACTCAGCATCTGATACTTTTACTGGGAAATCATTCTACCAGAGAACACTGTTTGGTAACTACAGCTGTAGTGAATGTCATTCTAAAACAGGAACTAAGCTGAGACAGAAAACAGAGGTTCAGGGAAGTCTTAAAGACAAACAGTTAAATTTATTTATTTATTTTTTATTGTTAAGGATTCATTGAGGGTACAAGAAACCAAGTTACACTGATTGCATTTATTAGGTAAAGTCCCTCTTACAATTGTGCCTTGCCCCCAAGAACACACCGAGACTCCATCCCCTCCCTCCTTCACTCTTTTTCTGCTCTCCCCTTCCCCCACCCCCACTGTATCATTAGTTGTCATTACTTGTCCTCATATCAAAATTGAATACATAGGATTCATGTTCCTCCATGCTTGTGATGCTTTACTAAGAATAATGTGTTAAAATTAAAAATGGCAAATCAACTATCCACTCAACTGCTCAGGATGTAAGATGGCTACTGGACTAATAAATTGCCTTCATGACTTTGCACAACCATTCCAAAATGTTAAGTATGTTAGCGAGCACTGCCATGTTTATTACCAGATTTCTCTGAGCTCTTCCAATACACTTTTTGGAGTTCATTTTTTTTAATCCTGTGAATCCTCACGTGAAGTTCAATGTGCTTGTCACTTAATGATGCCTCTTGAATGGATTTCAAGAAAAGTAATAGATTTGAGCCAACTTACCTGTCAATCATCTGGGTGTTTTTTTTTCATTCAATATCTGCCCACTCAATTCTACTTACAACTTGAAAGGTTTGGGGATGATCTGCTCAAAAGTTCTGCTCAGGTTGCTGTTCCAGTGTCTACACACCCAGAGGATCCAGCTCTGTTATAAAAATGTTTATGCTTCAAACTCATTGTTTGATCATGTTAACCCACTGTTCATCTTGTTCTTTACTGGTTATCTACTTTTTCTCCTGTTTTCAAGGTCTAGAAAAAATCTTGCCTCATTTAAATCATATATGTTGACTGCTCCATCCTTATGATGTTACACACAATACACCTTACATTATCACTTATCTTAATTATAGAGGTTGTATGTCTTAAAGGGTAGATAGTATGATGATGGTTAGTGCAGTTTCTTCTTAAGCCCTGCTTCCTAGGTTCACATTCCAGCTTTGGAATTTGTAAGGATACTGATTAGTTGTGTAAATCTTAGAAAATTAATCCAATTTTCTTTGCCTTAGTTTCCTCATCTCAAAATAGGGAGAATAATAGGATTTCTCTTACAGTGCATGAAGCATTTATTTTTCAAATGTCTGTCATGTAGAAATAACTCAATTGTTAGCCCCTGAGTTCATTATCTAACTGAATGTAGTTTATTTGTTTTTTTCCCCATAACTAGGTTGTAAGCGGTTTGTGTACAAGGACAGCAGCAGCTTCACTGTGACACTTCTAGACCCTTAACCCACCACTTACTAGAGCCTCAGTTTTCCCTCTAATCTCGTCACCTCAAGATTATTGAGAGGACAAAGGGAATTAATAATACAGTATTTAGTATACTATCTGTGTCATAATAGAAACTCAATACATTTACTTGTAATAGCTTTTTAAACTATCATTTATTGAGTACTGCTTGAAAAACATTCACATGCATCGTTATGCTATTTACCTTTTAAGTCTCATATTCATACAGTGGAACAGGTACCATTTTTATCCCAATTATGCAGAGGAGGGAACTGAGGCTCAGGGATATTTAGGGTTGAAGATTACACATATTATGTGACAAGGCTAAAAAGTAAATCCAGAGATATCAAACTTCAAAGACTTGCTCTCCTAACTCTTTTACGATCTCTTCCTTTCCTTTGCTTTATATCCCTGCATCACACATATCAGATGTAGAATAAGTGCTTATTAGTAATATGCAAACTGTGTTTATTTATTGTAATATTGAGTGATTCCAGAACAAATATATGCTACTTTGGAATTTTTTTAATATCTGAAAATTCACTGGAAACAGATTCTTACTCAGAGATTTAATAGAGGTTTCCTCAACCATGGAATGTTTTCCCACATAATATTCCTAGATAGTATTTATGGATCAGAACCACTTATTTCAAGTGAACATTTGAGCAAGCCTCAGTCTTACTGGAATGAACCTTTTGGAAAAAAAAAACAAACAAACATAATGTGGTAAGAACCATAGGGAAAGTGCTAAGAGCAATGGTTGCTTTGCTTAATGGAGCAAAGAGAAATGTGTTTGACGCTGCTCTTAATAGTACTCAGTAAAACAGTTTCCAGTAAAACTTCAGTGAGGAAATTAATCCCATAATACTACATAACAGCATGCATGCAGGTCTAGCTAAAATAATAGCAGTGTGATAGCATGGAAGAAAGAGCTTTAATTTGGGTTTTAAAAGGTATTTGGTGGATGAATTGCAAACTCATAAGGTGGGCTATATCTTAATGAATTTCAGCATTCAGCAAGAATTTTGAAAATACAATATTAGGTAAGTCCTATATAACCTAAAAATATCAAATAATGGTTTTTCAATCTAGATGCTATTATAATCAAGCGTTCGATTAATATTTATTAGGCTTCCATCCTTTGTACCAGGTACTTTGCTGCTAAGCTCTAAAGATACAACATAAATTGAAGTAGTTCTCAACCTTGAAGAGCTCACAGGACAGTGGGAGAAATCAGCAGATAAATAAGGTTTTAATAATAATATAATGTAAAAAGTTCTATATAACGTAGACTGCTGTAAGCGCACAAATACTCATTTCATTTTCCTTCTGGAAACTAACCGGACCACATTTCCTAACCTTCCATGCATTTAAGTGTGGTTGTGGTCATGGAACTGAGTTCTTGTCAATGCAATATAGAAAGAAATGATGTTTAACACTTCAAGACTAGTCTCTAGAAACCGTCCATGGCTGATGTGTACTCTCATTTCCTTACCTGCCACATAAGTGGAGGGGACTCTAAAATCTTTATGAATGGCAGAACCAGAGATTGAAGAAGTGTGTAATGCAGAAACACTGCTCACCAAGCAGCCTGTCAAATACCCACAACAAATGCTTACCTGAGGTTGAAGTAAATACCTATTGTCTAAAACTGTTGATATTGGGGGGTGGTTAGTACAGCAGTTAGCCAACTCCATAAACTCTACGGAGACAAGGAGCAGGAATGCCAAAGGCTTAAAAGAGGGAAGAAGTACTTCTGCCTGTGTCACTCATGCTCCAAAGTTTGTGAAATTTAAACTGAATCTTTAGGTATGCTTTCCCTTTGTAGTGGACAAGTTAAAAATATTCAAAGATAGCCTTCTCCATTCTTTAAAAGCTTTACCCCAAATAAGACATGGTTCTGTTTTATTCTATAGAGATTTGAATACTCCAGAACTAAGAATTTGTACCTAAGAAACAATTGGCCAATCAAGACATGATCTAGTGAGCTGCTAGCAACAATAAAAGAGTTGATGAAATCATGCTTGCAGGATAGTAGAACCCTTCCAGCACCAACGTACCCAAAGTAGTTCAGGTAGGTAACTGACTACATGTTCTGATTTCTGGTTAAGAAGGGAGAACCTCTATATTCACACAGATGAATGTCTAGGTCTATGTTTATATGACTCATTCTCCAGTCTTCATCATTATAATTATTCTTCCAGGAAATCTTATCCAGGAAGGTTATAATTACAAGTAACTCAATGACTGTTTGGGTTTTATACTCCAAGAAACTGTTACCCCTTCACCTCAACTTTTTCACTTTGCTGTCTACCAATCCTAAATGATTATATAATGATCCCAATGGTAATCAAACCCACCCATGGAAAAGCCCATCTTCAAAATGACAATATAATGTCAGAAGTCATTCCCTTTCTGTCTCAAAGAAAATACTAAAACTCCCTCTGTGGAGATAGAAGATATTGTTCTTCCTTATTGCAATGCAATAAATTCAACTTTTCCTTATCAATAGATTGTTTTAATGATCTATTAGTTTCCTGGGGTTGATGTAACAAATCACTACAACATGCGTACCTTAAAAGAACAGAAGTTTGCTCTCTCATAATTGTGGAGGCCAGAAGTCTAAAATTGTGGTGTTGGCAGCTCTGTGCTCTCTCTAAAGAGCCCAGGAAAAGATCTTTTCTTGCCTTTTCCTAGCTTCTGGTTATGGCCAGCAATTCTTGGCATTCCTTGGCTTGTAGCCACAACTCCAATTGGTGCCTTTGTCTTAATGTGGCACCTTCCTTGTGTGTCCCCAACTTCCTTCTTTTTACAAGGTAACCTGTCATTGGATTTGGATCCCCTTAATCCAATATGACCTCATCTTAACTTGATTACTTCTACAAAGATCCTATTTCCAAATTTAGATTACATTCACAGGTTCTAGTGGACAAGAATTTGGGGGATGAGTGGGATAATGTTCAATGCAATACAGATGATATTTGGGAGAGCATGAATTTGAATTCTTTCTACCCTACATCAGAGTGACTAACCCATTTTTTATGAAGGGCAGAATCTCGTTTTTAAATTAGACTTAAAATTCAGAAACCACTGGAGAGAATAATTGATGCTTAAATTAACATTAAGTTATAAATGACTGGCACTAGAATATTTCCAGAAGGCAAATTTTGCAGAAGAGATGTAGAGAGCCCAAAAAGATAGAGTGCCAAAAGGAATTTTGGATCTACTATGCACACACTCACACACACACACCAACCCAAAATTTGGCCAAAATACTAATACTTATGCTAAGACCAAAATTCTATCTTTTTTTGTCTACTCTAATAATTTCTACCAAATTATTAATCATTTGGGACCAGGGCAATTAGTCATTAGGAAATCAAGCCTTTACATCTATATACATTGAAGAAGGGTGACACTTTATTATACAACATTAACATCTTCGTGAAATTCTTTACTAGACAACCCGTCATCAACTTTTCATAGTGTGAAAAGCCAAGGAAGAGCCCTAACAACATAGGAACCCCAAGCTTGCTTGCTGACGAGGACACTGGAGGAGGAGGTCTTGACAACTCAGATACAGCTGGTTATTCTTTAGAGTTCTGGGGTCACAAGACAAAGCAATAATTTATCAAGATGTTTTGTGGTGGTATAACCAACTCTACATGTGATAATTAACATTGCCTAGTATTATCTTTATTTATTCCAACTGTTTCTATATTTTCAGAACTTTGCCCTGACCAGTACCACCTACTAAAACTTGTTTGTCTCAGGTGCCTACCAACTCCACCTGAAAAGAGCAAAACCCAGTCACATTAAACCTAGGAACCCTGTCTAGTAATCCTTTAAATTGGAGGAAACTGAATGCTCAATGTCTCCTTGATTAGCACATTTCTCAGTCTATATTATAAAAATTCTGCTTAAATATCTAAAGTGAATTTGCTGGTGATTAATATAAGCTTAATAACATTGATTGATTTCTAGTCTATTTGAAACTCACCATTTTCTTCTTTTAAAATCTAAAAGATGTGGCACCCCAAAAGACCCCACCCCCCTCGCTTCTTCCCTCTCTCTGCTCTTCCTTTCCCCACCCCTCCCTCATTTTTTCCCTCTCTGCTTTTGGGGGCAAAACACGATTGTAAGATGGACTTTACCTAACAAATGCAATCAGTGTAATCTAGTTTCTTGTACCCTCAATGAATCCCCAACAATAAAAATAAAGAAATAAATAAAATAAAATCTAAAAGACATTACTTTCTCTGGATTTTTAAAAAACCATTTTCCACAAGTCATCAAAGTTTAGTGAGTTTTTCTGAAAGTATACACACAGACTTTTATTTTAAATGTCATTGTCTTTTTATTATGCATTAATATTTCATATATCAGGGGTTATATATGAACTTATTTTACATGACTAAAAGACTTGTAAGTATCTTGGGTTTCA
Organism: Arctocebus calabarensis; assembly: GCA_963573935.1. Lineage (NCBI taxonomy): Eukaryota > Metazoa > Chordata > Mammalia > Primates > Lorisidae > Arctocebus > Arctocebus calabarensis. The sequence goes on along the minus strand of CAUYON010078248.1, from coordinate 10,033 downwards.
AGTCTCTGGTTTATTTATTACACCTCCAATTAGCAGGGTACTGGGGAAACTTATTAAATGTAGAGTATCAATGTCTTTATATAGTGATCAAGAAAATGCCATGAAGGCTATCTGTAACAGTACGATCAAAACATTCCTGAATGTATATGAATCATGCCCTATGATTGCACCAATGTACAGAATTACGATTCAATAAAATTATAAAAATAAATAAATAAATAAATAAATAAATAAATAAATAAAATGTTACCTTCTCAATGAAAAAAAAAGTATTAAGAAAAGAATATAATTGTGATGGATGTGTTAATCTGTTCACTGTAAGCATTTCACATTGTATATCAAATCAGCACACAGAACCCATAAATGCATCAATGTCCACACAGTTATGATTTAATAAAAATGAAAAAAAGAATAAAACTGTTCTTAATATTTATGTGCAGTTTTGTGTGGATATAAGTTTTCCACTCATTTTGGTAAATAGCAAGGATCACAATTGCTGATCATACGTGAGAATGTGTTTAGTTTTGTAGGATTGCCTAACTGTCTTCAAAAGGGACTGTACCTTTAGCAGTGACTGAGAGTTCTGATTTCTCCACATCCTCATAAGTAGCTGGTATTTTCAGTGTCTTAGGTCTATTTCTAGATTCATTTCTTTCAATTATATAGAAGTCCAGTTGCTTTAGTACCATTTGTTAAAAAGATTATCTTTGCTCCATTGTATTGTTTTGCTCCTTTGACAAAGATTAGTTGACTTTATTTATGTGGTCTATTTCTGGGCTGTCTATTCTGTTCTACTGATTTATTTGTCTGCTCTTTTGCCAGTACCACACTGTCTTAACACTATAGCTTTACAGAAAGTATTGTGTTGGGTAGTTTCAGTTCTCAAACTTTGTTCTTTTTTAATATTGGGTTGGCTATTACAGGCTTTGCCTCCATATATAAACTTTAGGATCTATTTTTCAATATCCATAAAGTCCTTTGATTTTGACTGGGATTGTATTGATTCTGTAGATCAAATTGGGAAGAAATGACAACTGGACAATAATTAAGTCTTCCTATTTATGAACTTGAACTATCTCCTGTCAGGAGTGTCCAAATTTTTTTCTTTTCTGTCACTTGTTGGAAAAATAAGAGTTGTCTTGGGCTGCATATTAAATACACTAACAGAAGATATGACCAAAAGAAAAGATCCATGAGTACTTTTCTTAATATCTGACACCACAGATAAACAAAACAGTCACCAAGTAATCTGCATGTGGCCTGTAGGCCACATAGTTTTCTTTATCTAAATATTGTGTATATTTTGTTATATTTATGTCTAAGATTTTCATTTGGGGGGATGCTAATGTACATTATAATGTGTTTTCATTTTAAGTTCCATTTTTTATTTCTAGTATATAGGAAAGCTATGGACTTTTTCATATATCCTATTACCTTGCTATAATCACTTATAGTTCCAGGAATTTTTTTTTTTTAATTCCTTTGGATTTTCTACATAGAAAATCATGTCATCCTGCCATTTGCTCGTATAATTCCTCTACTTGGTATATACCCAAAAGACCAAAAATCACATTACAACAAAGATATCTGTACCATATTGTTTATTGCAGCCCAATTCATAATTGCTAAGACATGGAAGAAGCCCAAGTGCCCCTTGATCCATGGATGGATTAATAAATTGTGGTAAATGTATACCATGGAATATTATGCAGCCTTAAAGAAAGATGGTGACTTTACCTCTTTCATATTTACATGGATGGAGCTGGAGCACATTCTTCTTAGCAAAGTATCTCAAGAATGGAAGAAAAAGTATCCAATGTATACAGCCCTACTATGAAGCTAATTTATTGCTTTCATATGAAGGCTACAACCCAATTATAGCACAAGAAGATGGGGGAAAGGGGTAAGGGAGGGAAGGGGAGGGAGAGGGTGTGTGGAAAGAGGGTAAATGGTGGGATCACACTTATGGTGCGTCTTAGAAGGGACAGGCGAAACCTACTAAATGCAGAACACAAATGTTTTCACACAATAAATGAGAAAATCCCATGAGGAAAAAAAAAAGATTTTTTGGATTTCTGAGGTGTCTGTTATTTCTGCTTTATTGTTTTTGATTGACAATATTAGAGATTTTACTTTTTTGTTTCTGGTTGGATTAGCCCAGCAGTTCTCAATCTGTGGGTTGTGACCCCTTTGGGGGCTGAACAATCCTTTCACAGGGGTTGCCTAATATCAGATATTTACATTACGATTCATAACAGAAGCAAAATTATAGTTATGAAGTAGCAACGAAAATAATTTTATTATTTTGGTTGGGGGGTCACCACAACATGAGGAACTGTATTAAAGGGTCACAGCATTAGAAGGTTGAGAACCACCGGGTTAGCCAAAGCTTTATCAATTTTATTGATCTTTTCAAAAAGCCAACTTTTTGTTTCATTGATCTTCTGAATGATTATTTTGTTTTCAGTTTCATTTAATTATGCCCTAATTTTGGTTATTTCTTTTCTCTGCTGGGTTTGGGGTTGGAATGATCTTCTTTTTGCTTGAGATGACCCATAAAGTTGTTGACTTCCTCTCTTTCTGTTTTCTTGATGAAGGCTTCCAGCACTATACATTTCCCTGTTGAGACTGCTTTGCAGTATCCTATAGGTTTTGATAATTTGTGTCTTCATTATCATTTTGTTCCAAAAATTTGTTTATTTCCTTCTTAATCTTGTTTTTGACCCAGTTATCATTTAGCATAAAGTTATTTAGTTCCCATGACTTTGATTATGAGGATTCCTGTTGCTGTTGAGTTCAACTTTCATTCCATAATGATCTGAGAAGATACAAGGAATAGACTCAGCACCCATAGCTCAGTGGATAGGATGCCAGCCACACACACTGGGGCTGGTAGGTTCAAACCCAGCCAGGGCCTGCTAAACAGCGATGACAACTACACCAAAAAAATAGCTGAATGTTGTGGTAGGTGCCTGTAGTCCCAGCTACTTGGGAGGCAAGAAATTGCTTAAGCCCAAGGATTTGAGGTTGCTGTGAGCTGTGACGCCATGGCACTCTCCTGAGGGAAAGATATTGAGACTCTGTCTCAAAAAAAAAAAAAATATATATATATATATGGAATGATTTCTAGTTTTTAAAATTTGCTGAGGTTAGACTTGTGTCCTAAAATATGACCAATTTTGGAGGATAATCCATGGGCTAATGAGAAGAATGTGTATTCAGTTTTATTAGGATGAAATGTTCTGTAGATGTCTGTTAAGTCCATTTGTTGTAGGGTCACATTTAAGTCTAATATTTCTTTGTTTAGTTTTTTCTTGGAGGATCTATCCAAAACTGACATGGGGGTGTTAAAAATCTCCAACTATTATAGTGCAGGAAGATATCAAATTGTTCATGTTTGCTTTATAAATTGAGCATTCCAGTAGGGCACATAAATGTTAATTATCGAAATCTCTTCATGTTGAGTGTTTCCCTTGACAAATATGTAGTGACCATCCTTATCTTTGTTGGTTTAAAGCCTATTGTATCTGTGAATGAAATTGCAACCTCTGATTTCCATTTGCCTGTATTACAGATGTCCATCCCTTCACTCTGAGTCTATTTTTATCCTTTAAGGTAAGATGAAACTCTTGTATGTAACAGATATCTGGTCTGAGTTTATGTATCCAGTCAGCCAAGCTGTCCCTCTTTAGAGGACATTTTAAGGCATTCACATTATTTGAGAGAATTGATAAGCATGATAGTGTTTTTGGTGTCATTGTTTTCAAATTTCTGGTGGATATTTTTAATCCTTTCCCCACTGTGGGAGTTAGGTTATGTTCAAAAATTTCTGGGTGAGTTTACTTTGGTGGTGGATTGTTGTTCTGATCATTATGGAGGATGAGTCCAAGAATATCCTGGAGAGCTGGTTTACTTCTAGTGAATTTCTTCAACATCTGTGTTGTCAGTAAAGTATTTGATTTCTCCATCACAAATGACACTCAATTTAGCTAGATTCAGGATCCTGGGCTGGAAGCTGTTTTGTTTTAGGAGATTGAAGGTCGATGACCATCTTCTGGCTTGAATGGTTTCAGCTGAGAGATCTGCAGTGATTCTAATATTTCTCCCTTTGTAGGTAATGCTTTTCTTATGTCTGGCTGCTTGCAGAATTTTTCTCCTTCATATTAACTTTGGCAAAGTTAATCACAATATGTCTAGGTGATACTTTATTTGGATTGAGTCTTTCTGGGGTTCTGAAATTGTCTATTATCTGAATTTCAGTATCTCTTGTAAAGCTTGGGAAATTCTCCACCCTAATATCTTGGAGTAGAGCATCTATGACTTTAGGACCTTCAGGAATTCCTACAAGACAAATGTTTGATCTTTTGGAGGCATCCCACAACTCTCTCAGGAAATGAGCAGTTTTTGCTCTCTATTGGTCTGCATCTTTGAGCATTTAAGAACATTCAAAAGCTTTGTCTTCAATTTCAGAGATCCTTTTTCCTGCCTGATCAACTCTCTTACTGAGGGATTCTACTGTATTTTGGATGTCCTCAAATTTTCCTTTCCTTGAGCTATGCTGTCTCCTTTCTCATTATGTCCACATCCTTGGTAATTTTGTCTTTGAATTCATTAATTTCTTGAGACAACTTTTGCACAACTCTTTGGGTTTCTGCTTCCATCTTTTCCTTCATTTTATTCATCTCATTTGCCAGCCATATTCTGAATTCTATTTCTGACATTTCCACCATTTGTTTATGCATGGTATCTTCTGAGTTATCTCCTTTGTCATTCCTTAGGGGAATTGTTCTACTCTGATTATTGATGTTGCCAGAGTTCTTTCTCTGGTTCTGCTCTATGATTATTTTCTGTAGTTTGGGTATTAAAACTGTAGGGTGAAATTGCGTTGAGGCTTCCAGGAATTGTAGTTAACCAGCCCTTTATGAAAGAGCTGGGACTAATGATTATGGCTTTTCTCCTACAGCTTTACAAAGATCCCTATAGGCAGAGGCTCTGAGGACCTGATTGGTGTTATAGGGCTGCCTGGCTCTGTCTTGTAGTCAGCCACTCTCTATCCAATCCTACTGAGTTGCAGAAATAGGCTGAAATCTCACCTGGTGGGGGATACAAGCAACACCCCACCCCCCTCCAGTGACAATTGCAGTAGGAGAATCAGCCCCTCCCATTTCAGCACAACCATGGCTCAACCTTTGCAGGGTTTCTGAGTGGACATCCCAGTCCAGAGTTCCAAACCAATTACCACAGGCAGCACAATCATTGCTCAACTGAAAGAATTCAAATGGTGTCTAGCAACCTGATGGCAGGGATCCATAGGCAGTTCCATCCCATGAACCCATGAGGCTGGAGTTTGGCTCTCCCTGGTGCTCAATGGGGTCAGGAAGGCCTACCTGGCCAAAGAGCCAGTCCATGGGGGTTGGTGCCTCCTTCCTTGCATTATGCCACAGCCTCAACTCCAACTGGTAACCCTGCAGGGCTGTCACTTGGCTCCATTCAGTGAGCAAAGGCACCAGGGCTATGTACTTGCCAGTATCAAAGGAGAGTCAGTGCTTCCTCTCACACCATACTCTGCCACTGGGGCAACCTTGTGGATCTGAAGCCTGGCTCCCTCCAGTGCTCAATGGCATCTGTGGAGTGCACCACCAGCATCAGCTCTGGGGTGTGATCATGGCCATCCACTGGCAAGTACCACAGTGGCACCTATTTCTCTCTCATTGAGTTTGTGCCTCTGTTCTAGCAATGCTGTGTCACCCTGAGGTTAAGGCCTGGCTCCCAGAGGTGGTCAAGAGAAATGGGAAATATTTCTTCAAAATCTAACCCAGGGCATGAGCCCTGCCACAGGTCCACACTATTCCCTCTCCCACTTGATTCCCTCTCTCTGTATCTCCCAACTTCCACTCATATCACTGTTTCAGCACAGTCATGCAGTGGCCAACTCCATGCCCAGACCTCTCAAGAACTGTCAAACACTCTGGGCTCTGCGGGGAAAAGGCTTCCAGTTTTCCAGGAGAGTAGGGAAGGGTGGACTGAGAGTTCAGAATTGTGGGGAAAATATTTGTTCAATTTAATGCTGGGCGGGAGAATGCCGAAGCTCACAGGTGGAATCTCTCTGGAGAAGGAGTCCTGGTGTTTAGTGGCTCTCTCCGGTGGGATAAAATAAGAGGTGTTCTGAACACTGCTCTCTTATAGAGAGTACACAGAGAGCCACTCTCTTGGGGGAGGGGTCTCTCATTCTCTCGGTGATGGTTTCGTACCTGTAATTTGTTTCCTTGGAGTTGCAGCTTGCCTCAGCAGGAATGATGTGCACTCCTCTAACTTCTTTTTTAGCTCAGTTCCTGACCTTCAGCTTTCTTGAGAACATTCTCTCCTTTATCTCTCCTTCTGGATGGGAACCTCTGTTGAAAACTGGCTCCAGTTGGCCATCTTCCTGAGAATCTTATCAATAAATCTTCATCCAACTTTGGAGGACTAACATAATGCCCTTCAGATAAACAGTCTCCTTCCAAAGGAAAAACAAAATATCCAGATCAGTTACTGGACATCACAATAATACAAATCAAGTACTTCTCCCTGTTTCACAAAAATAATCTGGAAATCTTTTTTGTTTTTTTATCTCCTACATTTTTTCTGACATCTCGTATTATTTCAAACCCTAGTAGATGAAGGAGGTTCAAGAATCCATCTCACAACTAAACCCTCAGGTGGAAGAGTCTCAACGTAAGCACTCGAATTGACCACCCACTCTTGCACCTGCTCTACCACACAGTATTAGTTTTCTAATGAAAACAAAAATGGATTTCAAGAACCATGCTGACATTTTTTTTCTGTTTATTTTAAATGGAGCCTTCTGAATAGTTCTGTGTTTTGTTTGTACAAAAAAGAAATAAGGTGGCTTTAATCCAGGTACCATGTGAAAAGTGTGCCAAGCATGCAGGTCTCCTCCCAGCTGGGATGGATTTCTACCTAGGAAACTGGACTGACCCCAGGGAGTAGCAACTCCAAAGGAAGAGAGTCAAAGAGGCTGGACTTCACTTGCACTGTTCATGGTCTGTGCAGTCATCCATGTCCACATCTGAGTCAAAAAGCAAGTGCCCAGTGAAATCCATGTCTGGGGTTCTGGAAAAACTATTCTCTGCTCCCTCATCTTCAAAAGTCTCTGTCCTTTAGTAAAAGCTGAATTCCAGCAAGGTGGGGTGCTGTAGGTTTTGCTGGCTTCTCTGCTCTCCTCAGACTCATAGATGGTGTTATCATTGTCATGGCGCCACTCCGGCCAGAATTTCCTCCTTATCCTCTCACGGTACATGGCCAGGTTGATCAGCTCATCTTTGATCAGCCGCTGGGGTCTTGTCCCTGGTAAGGTCTACATTGCCTGTGCCAAGTGTCAAAGATGGTGGCGTCCAGAGTGGAAAGCTTGGGCCACATGATGTACTTCTTATCATCCAAGAGCCCTGCCCCAGTGACTGCATGTCCTTCTCCATCAGCTTGTAAATCTTCTTTTCCGAGAAGCAGCCGATGCCATGGCTGTACATCTCTTGCTTCACGACTCCTTTGGTTATGTGGCATATGACAAACCTCAGCAGGTTACTGAAGGGATCACCACCACTAAGAGAGAGCATCTTCTGGGTCTTGTTGAGATTGTCCACCCACTGGCAATAAACTAATGTCCAGTAGAAGTGCTCCTCCACCATCTTGGTCATTGCTCTGAAGATGGCTCTTTCAAGAGGACCAAGGTGTTTGTTTAAATTCACTCACAGTTTCTCTTCCAGAAAGTCAATTATGAATTCTGTTCCAGAAACTTTTTCATGATTATATTCAATCCAAACCATTTTCCCTTGAACAGAGAGTTTTCCACCAAAATAGTCCTGATAGGATGAATTAGCCATCCTTAAATAAGTTTCCATTTTTAAACAGAAAGGAGATAGACTGGGGACACAGTTGTTACGTCTTGCAAACTGATACAAAATGATAGCATCTTTGGAGTTTCCATGACCATCTTGCTGTTTCCATGACCCAGATGGCTCAGAAAGTAACCACTTGTCAACCTCCTTCTGTTACCTGCAGCTATGGGCAGAAAGAATATTTTCTGGGACAGGTCCACCTCTTCTCCAGCTGACTATGTTTACCTAATGACCAGGAGTTCGTGGAGCAGATACACAGCTGCAGCCAGAAAAGCTCCCATGGTCAAGTAAAGGGTTTCTTCCACCAGGGATGGGAGCTAAGCCCTGCCTGCAGGGCTGGGGCGAACCAGGCCCCGTGCCTCTGAGTGTCAGGCCCAGCACAGTTCGCAGCGCGACGGGACACGCTGCAGAGGCGGCTGGAAATCTGGAAATCTTTGATGATGATCCCTATCCCTCTGGACCAATGGAACAGTTTACAGTAATTTACCCTTAGTCATTTCAAATCTTTTCCTACAAACTAGATATTATAAATTTGAACTATGTTCTAATCTGTTTTGTGCTGTGTAACAGAAAAGTTAATATTGGGCAATTTATAAAAATAAATTATTTGTCTCATCGATATAGAGGTTGGAAATTTGGGAGTGCATCTGATGAGGTCCTTCTTGCTGCATCAACCCAGGGTGGAAGGTGGAAGGGCAAGGGAGTAGTTAAGGTTAGCCAAGGCTTTTTTTGCTCAGGAACCCCCACCCCACTAACAACATTAATTTGCTTATGAGGACTTAAAGGTCCTCTTAAAGGTCCCACTGTCGACAGGGTTGCATTGGGAATCAAGTTTCCAACACATGAACTTTGAAGAACACGTTAAACCATTGTAAACTACAAGTTGATCACTTTAGTGTTTTTTAAAACTAGGAAGTATGAAAAACTTAAGAGAAAAATGAAAGTTAATTTGTAACTTTTTTCTTTATTTTTAAGTATTGTTTATTTATTTTTTTAAAAAGTAAATTTATTTCAGTTTAATGTGAGGGTTCAAACAACCAGGTCCAAATATTTAATTGCTTTAGGTAAACTCTCTCTCACAGTTATGTCCCACATCCAAAAGGTGTGCCTCACACACCCCTCCATGCCCATTCAATGAGACTACCCCAACCCTCTCCTCCTTTTCCTTCACTTGTTACCCCTCCCCTCATTTCAATTGAAATGAGTTTTTTACCTATGTAAGAATGTATCAGATATTCTACTGGATTCATGTTAGTATTGAGAATATTGAACTTTTCAATTCTTGTGGCTACTTTACAAATAAGAATGTGTTTGAACTTCATCCAGGTATTACAAAAGATGTAAAATCACCATCTTTTTATGGTTGAATGGTATTTAATAATGTGCATATACCACAATTTGTTAATCCATTCCTGAGCTGATAGAATGTTTCCATGTGTTGGCAATTGTGAATTGACCTGTGATGAACAATCTAGTGAAATGGTCCTTATGATATAATGATTTTGGTTATTTCTTTTCTTCTGCTGTGTTTGGGTTTAGAATGTTCTTCCTTTTCCAGTTGCTTAAGATGTCCCATTTTGCAGTGCTATAAATTTCCCTCTTAGGACTGCCTTTGCAGTATCCCAGAGGTTCTGATAATTTGTGTCTTCATTATTGTTTCATTCCAAAAATTTGGTAATTTCCTTCTTCTTTTTTTTTTTTTATGATCACAGTGTTTGTGCTTTATTTTTTGTTGTTTACTTTTTATTGAGTCATAGCTGTGTACATTAGTTCAATCATAGGGGACAGTGTGCGGGCCTCATATACAATCTGAAATATTTTCATCTGCCTGTTCGACATAACATTCATGAGATTTTCTCGTTTACTGTGTGAAAACATTTGTGTTCTACATTTAGTAGTTTTCTCCTGACCCTTCAAAGATGCACCTCAAGTGTGATCCCACCCTTTATCCTCTCTCCCCCCACCCTCTCCCTCCCCTTCCCTCCCTCTCCCCTTTCCCCGTCTTCTTGTGCAATAATTGGGTTGTAGCCTTCACATGAAAGATATAAATTTGCTTCATATTAGAGTTGTATACATTGGATACTTTTTCTTCCATTCTTGAGATACTTTGCTAAGGAGAATGTGTTCCAGCTCCATCC